>JAKRSI010000970.1:0-117506 GCA_029890345.1 Natrix helvetica helvetica
GTCTTTGTGGGAATGCGCTGACTGGTTGGTTTGCGATGCGTTGTGGAAGGTGGTATACAGTTGGTGGAGCAGTGTTTGTGGGGGGGGATCAACGTAGCTCAACGACTCGGACTCCTAAACCCCTACCGTGTGGGGGACAATGTTTTTGTATCTACCAAATACATAAGATTAGAAATGCTTAGCAAGGAATTGGGTCCAAAATTTCTAGGTCCATTCCCAATAGTGAAGATAGTTAACTCAGTTTACAGTTCAACTCAGTCTACCCAGAAGTCTAGGGGAAATTGACCAGAATTTCATTGTAGCTTGTTGAAACCAGTCAATTGGGTCTAACAGAAGAGCATCCCACCCAAGCTCAATCTCCTCCTTTAGTGAATGGAAGGGGAAACACAATCTGAGGTGGAAAAAATAGTAGATTTCAGGCTGAATAGGGGTTGCTTACAGTACTTAGTGCATTGGAAGGGTTACCCTTGGTCTTGAAGCTAATTGGGTGGTGACAGTGGGAACCAAAAAGTGGAGAAGTTAGTAAAGGCAATTCAATGGGGAAGTTTCCCGAAAAGTCAAGGGGTTCCCCCTGGGTGGAGAAGAGGTGGTTAATTTTGTTATGTTAAACTTTTATGTTATTCTCTTTGCAGGAAACGTTTTTCTTTTGAGGAGAGGCCGCCTGTCAGGCCTGTAATTATATTTTTTTAGGATCTTTGGCCTGCCACACTTTTTATAATTTTCTATGCTGTTTCAATAGTGTAGTAGTTGGGAGGGGGGAATAGAAAGGAGTAGTGATTGTAGAATGGATTGTTGACATTCTTTTGTAGAAGCCAAGGTCATCTTTTGTCTCCGCACCTCGACACTCTGGCCGGAAGAAGATGGGTGTACATGCCAGCGTGGAAGATGATGATTGGAACATTCGTGATGGATTGTGGGTGATGGGGAGAGATCATGGGTCAACTGGGTTGAACCAGATCATGTACTTCCAGAAGCTGGGGGCAGAGACAAAAGAGACTGAGGTGGGGGCCCTTAAACTCCATATCATTTGAACCTTCCTGAAGCTGGGATTGGAGCTGCTGGATAGAAGGGGGGGTGAGTCACAGAGAAAAAGAGACTGAGGTGGGGGCCCTTAAACTCCATATCATTTGAACCTTCCTGAAGCTGGGATTGGAGCTGCTGGATAGAGGGGGGGGGGTGAGTCACAGAGACAAAGAGACTGAGGTGGGGGCCCTTAAACTCCATATCATTTGAACCTTCCTGAAGCTGGGATTGGAGCTGCTGGATAGAAGGGGGGTGAGAGTCACAGAGACAAAGAGACTGAGGTGGGGGCCCTTAAACTCCATATCATTTGAACCTTCCTGAAGCTGGGATTGGAGCTGCTGGATAGAAGGGGGGTGAGTCACAGAGACAAAGAGACTGAGGTGGGGGCCCTAAAAATCCATATCATTTGAACCTTCCTGAAGCTGGGATTGGAGCTGCTGGATAGAAGGGGGGTGAGTCACAGAGACAAAGAGACTGAGGGGGGGGCCCTTAAACTCCATATCATTTGAACCTTCCTGAAGCTGGGATTGGAGCTGCTGGATAGAAGGGGGGGTGAGTCACAGAGACAAAGAGACTGAGGTGGGGGCCCTTAAACTCCATATCACTTGAACCTTCCTGAAGCTGGGATTGGAGCTGCTGGATAGAAGGGGGGGGTGAGTCACAGAGACAGACTGAGGTGGGGGCCCTTAAACTCCGGGGGGGTGAGTCACAGAGACAAAGAGACTGAGGTGGGGGCCCTTAAACTCCATATCATTTGAACCTTCCTGAAGCTGGGATTGGAGCTGCTGGATAGAAGGGGGGTGAGTCACAGAGACAAAGAGACTGAGGTGGGGGCCCTTAAACTCCATATCATTTGAACCTTCCTGAAGCTGGGATTGGAGCTGCTGGATAGAAGGGGGGGGGTGAGTCACAGAGACAAAGAGACTGAGGTGGGGGGCCCTTAAACTCCATATCATTTGAACCTTCCTGAAGCTGGGATTGGAGCTGCTGGATAGAAGGGGGGTGAGTCACAGAGACAAAGAGACTGAGGTGGGGGCCCTTAAACTCCATATCATTTGAACCTTCCTGAAGCTGGGATTGGAGCTGCTGGATAGAAGGGGGGTGAGTCACAGAGAGAAAGAGACTGAGGTGGGGGCCCTTAAACTCCATATCATTTGAACCTTCCTGAAGCTGGGATTGGAGCTGCTGGATAGAGGGGGGGGGGGTGAGTCAGAGAGACAAAGAGACTGAGGTGGGGGCCCTTAAACTCCATATCATTTGAACCTTCCTGAAGCTGGGGGATTGGAGCTGCTGGATAGGGGGGGGTGAGTCACAGAGACAAAGAGACTGAGGTGGGGGCCCTTAAACTCCATATCATTTGAACCTTCCTGAAGCTGGGATTGGAGCTGCTGGATAGAAGGGGGGTGAGTCACAGAGACAAAGAGACTGAGGTGGGGGGCCCTTAAACTCCATATCATTTGAACCTTCCTGAAGCTGGGATTGGAGCTGCTGGATAGAAGGGGGGGGAGGGGGGTGAGTCATCAGAGACTGGAGGGGGGAGAGACCTGAGTAGGTGGGGGGCCCTTAAACTCCATATCATTTGAACCTTCCTGAATCTGGGATTGGAGCTGCTGGATAGAAGGGGGGGTGAGTCACAGAGACAAAGAGACTGAGGTGGGGGCCCTTAAACTCCATATCATTTGAACTTTCCTGAAGCTGGGATTGGAGCTGCTGGATGGAAGGGGGGTGAGTCACAGAGACAAAGAGACTGAGGTGGGGGCCCTTAAACTCCATATCATTTGAACCTTCCTGAAGCTGGGATTGGAGCTGCTGGATAGAAGGGGGGGGTGAGTGACTGAGGTGGGGGCCCTTAAACTCCCTTGAACCTTCCTATCATTTGAACCTTCCTGCTGGGATTGGAGCTGCTGGATAGAAGGGGGGGGGTGAGTCACAGAGACAAAGAGACTGAGGTGGGGGCCCTTAAACTCCATATCATTTGAACCTTCCTGAAGCTGGGATTGGAGCTGCTGGATAGAGGGGGGGTGAGTGAGTCACAGAGACAAAGAGACTGAGGTGGGGGCCCTTAAACTCCATATCATTTGAACCTTCCTGAAGCTGGGATTGGAGCTGCTGGATAGAAGGGGGGTGAGTCACAGAGACAAAGAGACTGAGGTGGGGGCCCTTAAACTCCATATCATTTGAACCTTCCTGAAGCTGGGATTGGAGCTGCTGGATAGAAGGGGGGTGAGTCACAGAGACAAAGAGACTGAGTTGGGGGCCCTTAAACTCCATAACATTTGGGGGCCCTTAAACTCCATATCCATTTGAACCTTCCTGAAGCTGGGATTGGAGCTGCTGGATAGAAGGGGGGTGAGTCACAGAGACAAAGAGACTGAGTTGGGGGCCCTTAAACTCCATATCATTTGAACCTTCCTGAAGCTGGGATTGGAGCTGCTGGATAGAAGGGGGGTGAGTCACAGAGACAAAGAGACTGAGGTGGGGGCCCTTAAACTCCATATCATTTGAACCTTCCTGAAGCTGGGATTGGAGCTGCTGGATAGAAGGGGGGGGTGAGTCACAAAGAGAGAGACAAAGAGACTGAGGTGAGGTGGGGGCCCTTAAACTCCATATCACTTTGAACCTTCCTGAAGCTGGGATTGGAGCTGCTGGATAGAAGCTGGGGGATTGGAGCTGCTGGATAGAAGGGGGGGTGAGTCACAGAGACAAAGAGACTGAGGTGGGGGCCCTTAAACTCCATATCACTTGAACCTTCCTGAAGCTGGGATTGGAGCTGCTGGATAGAAGGGGGGGTGAGTCACAGAGACAAAGAGACTGAGGTGGGGGCCCTTAAACTCCATATCACTTGAACCTTCCTGAAGCTGGGATTGGAGCTGCTGGATAGAAGGGGGGGGGTGAGTCACAGAGACAGACTGAGGTGGGGGCCCTTAAACTCCATATCACTTGAACCTTCCTGAAGCTGGGATTGGAGCTGCTGGATAGAAGGGGGGGGTGAGTCACAGAGACAAAGAGACTGAGGTGGGGGCCCTTAAACTCCATATCATTTGAACCTTCCTGAAGCTGGGCTGGGATTGGAGCTGCTGGATAGGGGGGGGGGGTGAGTCACAGAGACAAAGAGACTGAGGTGGGGGCCCTTAAACTCCATATCACTTGAACCTTCCTGAAGCTGGGATTGGAGCTGCTGGATAGAAGGGGGGGTGAGTCACAGAGACAAAGAGACTGAGGTGGGGGCCTTAAACTCCATATCATTTGAACCTTTCTGAAGCTGGGATTGGAGCTGCTGGATAGAAGGGGGGGGGTGAGTCACAGAGAGAGACTGAGGGGAACCTTCCTGAAGCTGAGCTGCTGGATAGAAGGGGGGGTGAGTCACAGAGACAGACTGAGGTGGGGGCCCTTAAACTCCATATCACTTGAACCTTCCTTCCTGAAGCTGGGATTGGAGCTGCTGGATAGAAGCTGGGGGGTGAGTCACAGAGACAAAGAGACTGAGGTGGGGGCCCTTAAACTCCATATCATTTGAACTTTCCTGAAGCTGGGCTGGGATTGAGAGCTGGAGACTGAGGTGGGGGATCCATATCTGGACCTTCCTCGAGGGAGAGCTGCTGGATAGAAGGGGGGTGAGTCACAGAGACAAAGAGACTGAGGGGGGGCCCTTAAACTCCATATCATTTGAACCTTCCTGAAGCTGGGATTGGAGCTGCTGGATAGAAGGGGGGTGAGTCACAGAGACAAAGAGACTGAGGTGGGGGCCCTTAAACTCCATATCATTTGAACCTTCCTGAAGCTGGGGATTGGAGCTGCTGGATAGAAGGGGGGTGAGTCACAGAGACAAAGAGACTGAGGTGGGGGCCCTTAAACTCCATATCATTTGAACCTTCCTGAAAGCTGGGATTGGAGCTGCTGGATAGAAGAAGGGGGGTGAGTCACAGAGACAAAGAGACTGAGGTGGGGGGCCCTTAAACTCCATATCATTTGAACCTTCCTGAAGCTGGGATTGGAGCTGCTGGATAGAAGGGGGGGTGAGTCACAGAGACAAAGAGACTGAGGTGGGGGCCCTTAAACTCCATATCATTTGAACCTTCCTGAGCTGGGATTGGAGCTGCTGGATAGAAGGGGGGGTGAGTCACAGAGACAAAGGACTGAGGGGGGCCCTTAAACTCCATATCATTTGAACCTTCCTGAAGCTGGGATTGGAGCTGCTGGATAGAAGGGGGGGTGAGTCACAGAGACAAAGAGACTGAGGTGGGGGCCCTTAAAACTCCATATCATTTGAACCTTCCTGAAGCTGGGATTGGAGCTGCTGGATAGAAGGGGGGGGGTGAGTCACAGAGACAAAGAGACTGAGGTGGGGGCCCTTAAACTCCATATCATTTGAACCTTCCTGAAGCTGGGATTGGAGCTGCTGGATAGAAGGGGGGGGGGTGAGTCACAGAGACAAAGAGACTGAGGTGGGGGCCCTTAAACTCCATATCACTTGAACCTTCCTGAAGCTGGGATTGGAGCTGCTGGATAGAAGGGGGGGTGAGTCACAGAGACAAAGAGACTGAGGTGGGGGCCCTTAAACTCCATATCATTTGAACCTTCCTGAAGCTGGGATTGGAGCTGCTGGATAGAAGGGGGGGGTGAGTCACAGAGACAAAGAGACTGAGGTGGGGGCCCCTTAAACTCCATATCACTTGAACCTTCCTGAAGCTGGGATTGGAGCTGCTGGATAGAGGGGGGGGGTGAGTCACAGAGACAAAGAGACTGAGGTGGGGGCCCTTAAACTCCATATCACTTGAACCTTCCTGAAGCTGGGATTGGAGCTGCTGGATAGAAGGGGGGGGTGAGTCACAGAGACAAAGAGACTGAGGTGGGGGCCCTTAAACTCCATATCACTTGAACCTTCCTGAAGCTGGGATTGGAGCTGCTGGATAGAAGGGGGGGGTGAGTCACAGAGACAAAGAGACTGAGGTGGGGGCCCTTAAACTCCATATCACTTGAACCTTCCTGAAGCTGGGATTGGAGCTGCTGGATAGAAGGGGGGGGGTGAGTCACAGAGACAAAGAGACTGAGGTGGGGGCCCTTAAACTCCATATCATTTGAACCTTCCTGAAGCTGGGATTGGAGTGCTGCTGGATAGAAGGGGGGTGAGTCACAGAGACAAAGAGACTGAGGTGGGGGCCCTTAAACTCCATATCATTTGAACCTTCCTGAAGCTGGGATTGGAGCTGCTGGATAGAAGGGGGGGGTGAGTCACAGAGACAAAGAGACTGAGGTGGGGGCCCTTAAACTCCATATCACTTGAACCTTCCTGAAGCTGGGATTGGAGCTGCTGGATAGAAGGGGGGGGGTGAGTCACAGAGACAAAGAGACTGAGGTGGGGGCCCTTAAACTCCATATCACTTGAACCTTCCTGAAGCTGGGATTGGAGCTGCTGGATAGAAGGGGGGGGGGTGAGTCACAGAGACAAAGAGACTGAGGTGGGGGCCCTTAAACTCCATATCACTTGAACCTTCCTGAAGCTGGGATTGGAGCTGCTGGATAGAAGGGGGGGTGAGTCACAGAGACAAAGAGACTGAGGGGGGGTCCTTAAACTCCATATCACTTGAACCTTCCTGAAGCTGGGATGGAGCTGCTGGATAGAGAAGGGGGGGGTGAGTCACAGAGACAAAGAGACTGAGGTGGGGGCCCTTAAACTCCATATCACTTGAACCTTCCTGAAGCTGGGATTGGAGCTGCTGGATAGAAGGGGGGGGGTGAGTCACAGAGACAAAGAGACTGAGGTGGGGGCCCTTAAACTCCATATCACTTGAACCTTCCTGAAGCTGGGATTGGAGCTGCTGGATAGAAGGGGGGGGGTGAGTCACAGAGACAAAGAGACTGAGGTGGGGGCCCTTAAACTCCATATCATTTGAACCTTCCTGAAGCTGGGATTGGAGCTGCTGGATAGAGGGGGGGGGGTGAGTCACAGAGAGAAAAAGAGACTGAGGTGGGGGGCCCTTAAACTCCATATCATTTGAACCTTCCTGAAGCTGGGATTGGAGCTGCTGGATAGAAGGGGGGGTGAGTCACAGAGACAAAGAGACTGAGGTGGGGGCCCTTAAACTCCATATCATTTGAACCTTCCTGAAGCTGGGATTGGAGCTGCTGGATAGAAGGGGGGTGAGTCACAGAGACAAAGAGACTGAGGTGGGGGCCCTTAAACTCCATATCATTTGAACCTTCCTGAAGCTGGGATTGGAGCTGCTGGCTAGAAGGGGGGGGGGGGGGGGTGAGTCAGAGAGACAAAGAGACTGAGGTGGGGGCCCTTAAACTCCATATCATTTGAACCTTCCTGAAGCTGGGGGATTGGAGCTGGAGCTGGAGCTGCTGGATAGAAGGGGGGTGAGTCACAGAGACAAAGAGACTGAGGTGGGGGGGGGCCCTTAAACTCCATATCATTTGAACCTTCCTGAAGCTGGGATTGGAGCTGCTGGATAGAAGGGGGGTGAGTCACAGAGACAAAGAGACTGAGGTGGGGGCCCTTAAACTCCATATCATTTGAACCTTCCTGAAGCTGGGATTGGAGCTGCTGGGAGCTGCTGGATAGAGGGGGGGGGTGAGTCACAGAGACAAAAAGAGACTGAGGTGGGGGCCCTTAAACTCCATATCATTTGAACTTTCCTGAAGCTGGGATTGGAGCTCCTGGATAGGGGGGGGTGAGTCACAGAGACAAAGAGACTGAGGTGGGGGCCCTTAAACTCCATATCATTTGAACCTTCCTGAAGCTGGGATTGGAGCTGCTGGATAGAAGGGGGGGGCGGGGTGAGTCACAGAGACAAAGAGACTGAGGGGGGCCCTTAAACTCCATATCATTTGAACTTTCCTGAAGCTGGGATTGGAGCTGCAGGATAGAAGGGGGGTGAGTCACAGAGACAAAGAGACTGAGGTGGGGGCCCTTAAACTCCATATCATTTGAACCTTCCTGAAGCTGGTTGGAGCTGCTGCTGGATAGAGGGGGGGGTGAGTCACAGAGACAAAGAGACTGAGGTGGGGGCCCTTAAACTCCATATCACTTGAACCTTCCTGAAGCTGGGATTGGAGCTGCTGGATAGAAGGGGGGGGGGGGTCAGAGAGACAAAGGGAGGTGGGGGTCAGAGACAAGAGATTGGAGACAAAGAGACTGAGGTGGGGGCCCTAAAACTCCATATCATTTGAACCTTCCTGAAGCTGGGATTGGAGCTGCTGGATAGAAGGGGGGGTGAGTCACAGAGACAAAGAGACTGAGGTGGGGGCCCTTAAACTCCATATCATTTGAACCTTCCTGAAGCTGGGATTGGAGCTGCTATAGAAGGGGGGTGAGTCACAGAGACAAAGAGTCTGAGGTGGGGGCCCTTAAACTCCATCATTTGAACCTTCCTGAAGCTGGGATGGGAGCTGCTGGATAGAAGGGGGGTGAGTCACAGAGACAAAGAGACTGAGGTGGGGGCCCTTAAACTCCATATCATTTGAACCTTCCTGAAGCTGGGATTGGAGCTGCTGGATAGAAGGGGGGTGAGTCACAGAGACAAAGAGACTGAGGTGGGGGCCCTTAAACTCCATATCATTTGAACCTTCCTGAAGCTGGGATTGGAGCTGCTGGATAGAAGGGGGGGGTGAGTCACAGAGACAAAGAGACTGAGGTGGGGGCCCTTAAACTCCATATCATTTGAACCTTCCTGAAGCTGGGATTGGAGCTGCTGGAGAGGGGGGGGAGCCCTTAAACTCCATATCATTTGAACCAGAGCTGGGATTGGAGCTGCTGGAGAGACAAAGAGACTGAGGGGGGCCCTTAAACTCCATATCATTTGAACCTTTGAAGAGGGGGGTGAGACAGAGGAGGGAGACTGGGGGGTGAGTCACAGAGACAAAGAGACTGAGGTGGGGGCCCTTAAACTCCATATCATTTGAACCTTCCTGAAGCTGGGATTGGAGCTGCTGGATAGGGGGGGGGGGTGAGTCAGAGAGACAAAGAGACTGAGGTGGGGGCCCTTAAACTCCATATCATTTGAACCTTCCTGAAGCTGGGATTGGAGCTGCTGCTGGATAGGGGGGGGTGAGTGGAGAGACAGAGGACTGAGGGGGGGCCCTTAAACTCCATATCATTTGAACCTTCCTGAAGCTGGGATTGGAGCTGCTGGATAGAAGGGGGGGTGAGTGAGAGACTGAGGGGGGCCCTTAAACTCCATATCATTTGAACCTTCCTGAAGCTGAAGCTGGGATTGGAGCTGCTGGATAGAAGGGGGGGGGGGGTGAGTCACAGAGACACAAGAGACTGAGGTGGGGGCCCTTAAACTCCATATCACTTGAACCTTCCTGAAGCTGGGATTGGAGCTGCTGGATAGAAGGGGGGGTGAGTCACAGAGACAAAGAGACTGAGGTGGGGGCCCTTAAACTCCATATCACTTGAACCTTCCTGAAGCTGGGATTGGAGCTGCTGGATAGAAGGGGGGGGGTGAGTCAGAGAGACAAAGAGACTGAGGTGGGGGCCCTTAAACTCCATATCATTTGAACCTTCCTGAAGCTGGGATTGGAGCTGGAGCTGGGGGGGAGAGGGGGGGTGAGGTGGGGGCCCTTAAACTCCATATCATTTGAACCTTCCTGAGCTGGGATTGGAGCTGCTGACTGAGACTGGGGGCCCTTAAACCATATCATTTGAACCTTCCTGAAGCTGGGATTGGAGCTGCTGGATAGAAGGGGGGTGAGTCACAGAGACAAAGAGACTGAGGTGGGGGTTGAGTCACAGAGACAAAAACTCCTTAAACTCCATATCATTTGAACCTTCCTGAAGCTGGGATTGGAGCTGCTGGATAGAAGGGGGGGTGAGTCACAGAGACAAAGAGACTGAGGTGGGGGCCCTTAAACTCCATATCACTTGAACCTTCCTGAAGCTGGGATTGGAGCTGCTGGATAGAAGGGGGGGGTGAGTCACAGAGACAAAGAGACTGACTGAGGGGGGCCCTTAAACTCCATATCATTTGAACCTTCCTGAAGCTGGGGATTGGAGCTGCTGGATAGAAGGGGGGTGAGTCACAGAGACAGACTGAGGTGGGGGCCCTTAAACTCCATATCACTTGAACCTTCCTGAAGCTGGGATTGGAGCTGCTGGATAGAAGGGGGGGTGACAGTCAGAGAGACAAAGAGACTGAGGGGGGGGCCCTTAAACTCCATATCACTTGAACCTTCCTGAAGCTGGGATGGATTGGAGCTGCTGGATAGGGGGGGGGGTGTGAGTCACAGAGACAAAGAGACTGAGGTGGGGGCCCTTAAACTCCATATCATTTGAACCTTCCTGAAGCTGGGATTGGAGCTGCTGGATAGAGGGGGGGGTGAGTCACAGAGACAAAGAGACTGAGGTGGGGGCCCTTAAACTCCATATCATTTGAACCTTCCTGAAGCTGGGATTGGAGCTGCTGGATAGAAGGGGGGGTGAGTCACAGAGACAAAGAGACTGAGGTGGGGGCCCTTAAACTCCATATCATTTGAACCTTCCTGAAGCTGGGATTGAGAGCTGCTGGATAGAAGGGGGGGGGTGAGTCACAGAGACAAAGAGACTGAGGTGGGGGCCCTTAAACTCCATATCATTTGAACCTTCCTGAAGCTGGGATTTGAGCTGCTGGATAGAAGGGGGGTGAGTCACAGAGACAAAGAGACTGAGGTGGGGGCCCTTAAACTCCATATCATTTGAACCTTCCTGAAGCTGGGATTGGAGCTGCTGGATAGAAGGGGGGGTGAGTCACAGAGAGACAAAGAGACTGAGGTGGGGGCCCTTAAACTCCATATCATTTGAACCTTCCTGAAGCTGGGATTGGAGCTGCTGGATAGAAGGGGGGTGAGTCACAGAGACAAAGAGACTGAGGTGGGGGCCCTTAAACTCCATATCATTTGAACCTTCCTGAAGCTGGGATTGGAGCTGCTGGATAGAAGGGGGGGTGAGTCACAGAGACAAAGAGACTGAGGTGGGGGCCCTTAAACTCCATATCATTTGAACCTTCCTGAAGCTGGGATTGGAGCTGCTGGATAGAAGGGGGGTGAGTCACAGAGACAAAGAGACTGAGGTGGGGGCCCTTAAACTCCATATCATTTGAACCTTCGAAGCTGGGATTGGAGCTGCTGGATAGAAGGGGGGGGGTGAGTCAGAGAGACAAAGAGACTGAGGTGGGGGCCCTTAAACTCCATATCATTTGAACCTTCCTGAAGCTGGGATTGGAGCTGCTGGATAGAAGGGGGGGGGGTGAGTCACAGAGACAGACTGAGGTGGGGGCCCTTAAACTCCATATCACTTGAACCTTCCTGAAGCTGGGATTGGAGCTGCTGGATAGAAGGGGGGGGGTGAGTCACAGAGACAAAGAGACTGAGGTGGGGGCCCTTAAACTCCATATCATTTGAACCTTCCTGAAGCTGGGATTGGAGCTGCTGGATAGGGGGGGGGGGGTGAGTCAAAGAGACAAAGAGACTGAGGTGGGGGCCCTTAAACTCTATATCATTTGAACCTTCCTGAAGCTGGGATTGGAGCTGCTGGATAGAAGGGGGGGGTGAGTCACAGAGAAGAGAGACTGAGGTGGGGGCCCTTAAACTCCATATCATTTGAATTTGAACCTTCCTGAAGCTGGGATTGGAGCTGCTGGATAGAGGGGGGGGGGGTGAGTCACAGAGACAAAGAGACTGAGGTGGGGGCCCTTAAACTCCATATCATTTGAACCTTCCTGAAGCTGGGATTGGAGCTGCTGGATAGAAGGGGGGGGGGGGTGAGTCACAGAGACAAAGAGACTGAGGTGGGGGCCCTTAAACACCATATCATTTGAACCTTCCTGAAGCTGGGATTGCAGCTGCTGTTTAGAGGGGGGGGTGAGTCAGAGAGACAAAGAGACTGAGGTGGGGGGCCCTTAAACTCCATATCATTTGAACCTTCCTGAAGCTGGGATTGGAGCTGCTGGATAGAAGGGGGGGGGTGAGTCACAGAGACAAAGAGACTGAGGTGGGGGCCCTTAAACTCCATATCACTTGAACCTTCCTGAAGCTGGGATTGGAGCTGCTGGATAGAAGGGGGGTGAGTCACAGAGACAAAGAGACTGAGGTGGGGGCCCTTAAACTCCATATCATTTGAACCTTCCTGAAGCTGGGATTGGAGCTGCTGGATAGAGGGGGGGGGGTGAGTCACAGAGACAAAGAGACTGAGGTGGGGGCCCTTAAACTCCATATCATTTGAACCTTCCTGAAGCTGGGATTGGAGCTGCTGGATAGAAGGGGGGGGGGGGGTGAGTCACAGAGACAAAGAGACTGAGGTGGGGGCCCTTAAACTCCATATCACTTGAACCTTCCTGAAGCTGGGATTGGAGCTGCTGGATAGAAGGGGGGGGGTGAGTCACAGAGACAAAGAGACTGAGGTGGGGGCCCTTAAACTCCATATCACTTGAACCTTCCTGAAGCTGGGATTGGAGCTGCTGGATAGAAGGGGGGGTGAGTCACAGAGACAAAGAGACTGAGGTGGGGGCCCTTAAACTCCATATCACTTGAACCTTCCTGAAGCTGGGATTGGAGCTGCTGGATAGAAGGGGGGGGGGTGAGTCACAGAGACAAAGAGACTGAGGTGGGGGCCCTTAAACTCCATATCACTTGAACCTTCCTGAAGCTGGGATTGGAGCTGCTGGATAGAAGGGGGGGTGAGTCACAGAGACAAAGAGACTGAGGTGGGGGCCCTTCACCTCCATATCACTTGAACCTTCCTGAAGCTGGGATTGGAGCTGCTGGATAGAAGGGGGGTGAGTCACAGAGACAAAGAGACTGAGGTGGGGGCCCTTAAACTCCATATCATTTGAACCTTCCTGAAGCTGGGATTGGAGCTGCTGGATAGAAGGGGGGGGGGTGAGTCACAGAGACAAAGAGACTGAGGTGGGGGCCCTTAAACTCCATATCATTTGAACCTTCCTGAAGCTGGGATTGGAGCTGCTGGATAGAGGGGGGGGGGTGAGTCACAGAGACAAAGAGACTGAGGTGGGGGCCCTTAAACTCCATATCATTTGAACCTTCCTGAAGCTGGGATTGGGAGCTGCTGGATAGAAGAAGGGGGGTGAGTCACAGAGACAAAAAGAGACTGAGGGGGGCCCTTAAACTCCATATCATTTGAACCTTCCTGAAGCTGGGATTGGAGCTGCTGGATAGAGGGGGGGGGTGAGTCAGAGAGACAAAGAGACTGAGGTGGGGGCCCTTAAACTCCATATCATTTGAACCTTCCTGAAGCTGGGATTGGAGCTGCTGGATAGAAGGGGGGTGAGTCACAGAGACAAAGAGACTGAGGTGGGGGCCCTTAAACTCCATATCATTTGAACCTTCCTGAAGCTGGGATTGGACCTGCTGGATAGAAGGGGGGGTGAGTCACAGAGAGACAAAGAGACTGAGGTGGGGGCCCTTAAA
The DNA here is from genome assembly GCA_029890345.1 of Natrix helvetica helvetica. Taxonomy (NCBI): domain Eukaryota; kingdom Metazoa; phylum Chordata; class Lepidosauria; order Squamata; family Natricidae; genus Natrix; species Natrix helvetica. The sequence continues at coordinate 13,435 of JAKRSI010000970.1, forward strand.
CTCCATATCATTTGAACCTTCCTGAAGCTGGGATTGGAGCTGCTGGATAGAAGGGGGGGGTGAGTCACAGAGACAAAGAGACTGAGGTGGGGGCCCTTAAACTCCATATCATTTGAACCTTCCTGAAGCTGGGATTGGAGCTGCTGGATAGAAGGGGGGGGGTGAGTCACAGAGACAGACTGAGGTGGGGGCCCTTAAACTCCATATCATTTGAACCTTCCTGAAGCTGGGATTGGAGCTGCTGGATAGAGGGGGGGGTGAGTCACAGAGACAAAGAGACTGAGGTGGGGGCCCTTAAACTCCATATCATTTGAACCTTCCTGAAGCTGGGATTGGAGCTGCTGGATAGAAGGGGGGGGGGTGAGTCACAGAGACAAAGAGACTGAGGTGGGGGCCCTTAAACTCTATATCATTTGAACCTTCCTGAAGCTGGGATTGGAGCTGCTGGATAGAAGGGGGGGTGAGTCACAGAGACAAAGAGACTGAGGTGGGGGCCCTTAAACTCCATATCATTTGAACCTTCCTGAAGCTGGGATTGGAGCTGCTGGATAGAAGGGGGGTGAGTCAGAGAGACAAAGAGACTGAGGTGGGGGCCCTTAAACTCCATATATCATTTGAACCTTCCTGAAGCTGGGATTGGAGCTGCTGGATAGAAGGGGGGTGAGTCACAGAGACAAAGAGAGACTGAGGTGAGGTGGGGGCCCTTAAACTCCATATCATTTGAACCTTCCTGAAGCTGGGATTGGAGCTGCTGGATAGAAGTGGGGGGTGAGTCACAGAGAGACAAGAGAGACTGAGGTGGGGGCCCTTAAACTCCATATCACTTGAACCTTCCTGAAGCTGGGATTGGAGCTGCTGGATAGAAGGGGGGGGTGAGTCACAGAGACAAAGAGACTGAGGGGGGGCCCTTAAACTCCATATCAGTTGAACCTTCCTGAAGCTGGGATTGGAGCTGCTGGATAGAGGGGGGGGGGTGAGTCACAGAGAGACAAAGAGACTGAGGTGGGGGCCCTTAAACTCCATATCATTTGAACCTTCCTGAAGCTGGGATTGGAGCTGCTGGATAGAAGGGGGGTGAGTCACAGAGACAAAGAGACTGAGGTGGGGGCCCTTAAACTCCATATCATTTGAACCTTCCTGAAGCTGGGATTGGAGCTGCTGGATAGAAAGGGGGGGTGAGTCACAGAGACAAAGAGACTGAGGTGGGGGCCCTTAAACTCCATATCACTTGAACCTTCCTGAAGCTGGGATTGGAGCTGCTGGATAGAAGGGGGGGGGTGAGTCACAGAGACAAAGAGACTGAGGGGGGGCCCTTAAACTCCATATCATCATTTGAACCTTCCTGAAGCTGGGGGATTGGAGCTGCTGGGATTGGAGCTGGATAGAAGGGGGGTGAGTCACAGAGACAAAGAGACTGAGGTGGGGGCCCTTAAAAACTCCATATCATTTGAACTTTCCTGAAGCTGGGATTGGAGCTCCTGGATAGAAGGGGGGGTGAGTCACAGAGACAAAGAGACTGAGGTGGGGGCCCTTAAACTCCATATCATTTGAACCTTCCTGAAGCTGGGATTGGAGCTGCTGGATAGAAGGGGGGGTGAGTCACAGAGACAAAGAGACTGAGGTGGGGGCCCTTAAACTCCATATCACTTGAACCTTCCTGAAGCTGGGATTGGAGCTGCTGGATAGAGGGGGGGGGGGTGAGTCACAGAGACAAAGAGACTGAGGTGGGGGCCCTTAAACTCCATATCATTTGAACCTTCCTGAAGCTGGGATTGGAGCTGCTGCTGGATAGAAGGGGGGGGGGGGGGTGAGTGAGTCACAGAGACAGACTGAGGTGGGGGCCCTTAAACTCCATATCATTTGAACCTTCCTGAAGCTGGGATTGGAGCTGCTGGAGAGGGGGGGGGGGGGTGAGTCACAGAGACAAAGAGACTGAGGTGGGGGCCCTTAAACTCCATATCATTTGAACCTTCCTGAAGCTGGGATTGGAGCTCCTGGATAGAAGGGGGGTGAGTCACAGAGACAAAGAGACTGACTGAGGTGGGGGCCCTTAAACTCCATATCATTTGAACCTTCCTGAAGCTGGGATTGGAGCTGCTGGATAGAAGGGGGGGGTGAGTCACAGAGACAAAGAAAGAGACTGAGGTGGGGGCCCTTAAACTCCATATCATTTGAACCTTCCTGAAGCTGGGATTGGAGAGCTGCTGGATAGAAGGGGGGTGAGTCACAGAGACAAAGAGACTGACTGGTGGGGGCCCTTAAACTCCATATCATTTGAACCTTCCTGAAGCTGGGATTGGAGCTGCTGGATAGAAGGGGGGGTGAGTCACAGAGACAAAGAGACTGACTGAGGGGGGGCCCTTAAACTCCATATCATTTGAACCTTCCTGAAGCTGGGATTGGAGCTGCTGGATAGAAGGGGGGTGAGTCACAGAGAGACAAGAGAGACTGAGGTGGGGGCCCTTAAACTCCATATCATTTGAACCTTCCTGAAGCTGGGATTGGAGCTGCTGGATAGAGAGGGGGGGGGGGGTGAGTCACAGAGAGACAAAGAGACTGAGGTGGGGGCCCTTAAACTCCATATCATTTGAACCTTCCTGAAGCTGGGATTGGAGCTGCTGGATAGAAGGGGGGTGAGTCAGAGAGACAAAGAGACTGAGGTGGGGGCCCTTAAACTCCATATCATTTGAACCTTCCTGAAGCTGGGATTGGAGCTGCTGGATAGAAGGGGGGGGGGTGAGTCACAGAGACAGACTGAGGTGGGGGCCCTTAAACTCCATATCATTTGAACCTTCCTGAAGCTGGGATTGGAGCTGCTGGATAGAAGGGGGGGGGGTGAGTCACAGAGACAAAGAGACTGAGGTGGGGGCCCTTAAACTCCATATCATTTGAACCTTCCTGAAGCTGGGATTGGAGCTGCTGGATAGAAGGGGGGTGAGTCAGAGAGACAAAGAGACTGAGGTGGGGGCCCTTAAACTCCATATCATTTGAACCTTCCTGAAGCTGGGATTGGAGCTGCTGGATTGAAGGGGTGGGTGGGCGGGTGAGTCAGAGATACAAAGAGACTGAGGTGGGGGCCCTTAAACTCCATATCATTTGAACCTTCCTGAAGCTGGGATTGGAGCTGCTGGATAGAAGGGGGGTGAGTCAGAGAGACAAAGAGACTGAGGTGGGGGCCCTTAAACTCCATATCATTTGAACCTTCCTGAAGCTGGGATTGGAGCTGCTGGATAGAAGGGGGGTGAGTCAGAGAGACAAAGAGACTGAGGTGGGGGCCCTTAAACTCCATATCATTTGAACCTTCCTGAAGCTGGGATTGGAGCTGCTGGATAGAAGGGGGGGGGGGTGAGTCACAGAGACAAAGAGACTGAGGTGGGGGCCCTTAAACTCCATATCATTTGAACCTTCCTGAAGCTGGGATTGGAGCTGCTGGATAGAAGGGGGGGGTGAGTCAGAGAGACAAAGAGACTGAGGTGGGGGCCCTTAAACTCCATATCATTTCAACCTTCCTGAAGCTGATTGGAGCTGCTGGATAGAAGGGGGGGGGGTGAGTCACAGAGACAAAGAGACTGAGGTGGGGGCCCTTAAACTCCATATCATTTGAACCTTCCTGAAGCTGGGATTGGAGCTGCTGGATAGAAGGGGGGGGTGAGTCACAGAGACAAAGAGACTGAGGTGGGGGCCCTTAAACTCCATATCATTTGAACCTTCCTGAAGCTGGGATTGGAGCTGCTGGATAGAAGGGGGGGGTGAGTCACAGAGACAAAGAGACTGAGGTGGGGGCCCTTAAACTCCATATCACTTGAACCTTCCTGAAGCTGGGATTGGAGCTGCTGGATAGAAAGGGGGGGGGGTGAGTCACAGAGACAAAGAGACTGAGGTGGGGGCCCTTAAACTCCATATCATTTGAACCTTCCTGAAGCTGGGATTGGAGCTGCTGGATAGAAGGGGGGTGAGTCACAGAGACAAAGAGACTGAGGTGGGGGCCCTTAAACTCCATATCATTTGAACCTTCCTGAAGCTGGGATTGGAGCTGCTGGATAGAAGGGGGGGTGAGTCACAGAGACAAGAGACAAAGAGACTGAGGTGGGGGCCCTTAAACTCCATATCATTTGAACCTTCCTGAAGCTGGGGGATTGGAGCTGCTGGATAGAAGGGGGGGGAGTCACAGACACAGAGACAAAGAGACTGAGGTGGGGGCCCTTAAACTCCATATCATTTGAACCTTCCTGAAGCTGGGATTGGAGCTGCTGGATAGAAGGGGGGTGAGTCACAGAGACAAAGAGACTGAGGTGGGGGCCCTTAAACTCCATATCATTTGAACCTTCCTGAAGCTGGGATTGGAGCTGCTGGATAGAAGGGGGGGGGTGAGTCACAGAGACAAAGAGACTGAGGTGGGGGCCCTTAAACTCCATATCATTTGAACCTTCCTGAAGCTGGGATTGGGCTGCTGGATAGAAGGGGGGGGTGAGTCACAGAGACAAAGAGACTGAGGTGGGGGCCCTTAAACTCCATATCATTTGAACCTTCCTGAAGCTGGGATTGGAGCTGCTGGATAGAAGGGGGGTGAGTCACAGAGACAAAGAGACTGAGGTGGGGGCCCTTAAACTCCATATCATTTGAACCTTCCTGAAGCTGGGATTGGAGCTGCTGGATAGAAGGGGGGGTGAGTCACAGAGACAAAAAGAGACTGAGGTGGGGGCCCTTAAACTCCATATCATTTGAACCTTCCTGAAGCTGGGATTGGAGCTGCTGGAAAGAAGGGGGGTGAGTCACAGAGACAAAGAGACTGAGGTGGGGGCCCTTAAACTCCATATCATTTGAACCTTCCTGAAGCTGGGATTGGAGCTGCTGGATAGAAAGGGGGGTGAGTCACAGAGACAAAGAGACTGAGGTGGGAGCCCTTAAAACTCCATATCATTTGAACCTTCCTGAAGCTGGGATTGGAGCTGCTGGATAGAAGGGGGGGGGGGTGAGTCAGAGAGACAAAGAGACTGAGGTGGGGGCCCTTAAACTCCATATCATTTGAACCTTCCTGAAGCTGGGATTGGAGCTGCTGGATAGAGGGGGGGGGGGGGGTGAGTCACAGAGACAAAGAGACTGAGGTGGGGGCCCTTAAACTCCATATCATTTGAACCTTCCTGAAGCTGGGATTGGAGCTGCTGGATAGAAGGGGGGGGGGGTGAGTCACAGAGACAAAGAGACTGAGGTGGGGGCCCTTAAACTCCATATCATTTGAACCTTCCTGAAGCTGGGATTGGAGCTGCTGGATAGAAGGGGGGTGAGTCACAGAGACAAAGAGACTGAGGGGGGGGCCCTTAAACTCCATATCATTTGAACCTTCCTGAAGCTGGGATTGGAGCTGCTGGATAGAAGGGGGGGGGGTGAGTCACAGAGACAGACTGAGGTGGGGGCCCTTAAACTCCATATCATTTGAACCTTCATGAAGCTGGGATTGGAGCTGCTGGATAGAAGGGGGGTGAGTCACAGAGACAAAGAGACTGAGGTGGGGGCCCTTAAACTCCATATCATTTGAACCTTCCTGAAGCTGGGATTGGAGCTGCTGGATAGGGGGGGGGGTGAGTCACAGAGACAAAGAGACTGAGGTGGGGGCCCTTAAACTCCATATCATTTGAACCTTCCTGAAGCTGGGATTGGAGCTGCTGGATAGAAGGGGGGGGTGAGTCACAGAGACAAAGAGACTGAGGTGGGGGCCCTTAAACTCCATATCATTTGAACCTTCCTGAAGCTGGGATTGGAGCTGCTGGATAGAAGGGGGGGGGTGAGTCACAGAGACAAAGAGACTGAGGTGGGGGCCCTTAAACTCCATATCATTTGAACCTTCCTGAAGCTGGGATTGGAGCTGCTGGATAGAAGGGGGGTGAGTCACAGAGACAAAGAGACTGAGGTGGGGGCCCTTAAACTCCATATCATTTGATCCTTCCTGAAGCTGGGATTGGAGCTGCTGGATAGAAGGGGGGTGAGTCACAGAGACAAAGAGACTGAGGTGGGGGCCCTTAAACTCCATATCATTTGAACCTTCCTGAAGCTGGGATTGGAGCTGCTGGATAGAAGGGGGGGTGAGTCACAGAGACAAAGAGACTGAGGTGGGGGGCCCTTAAACTCCATATCATTTGAACCTTCCTGAAGCTGGGATTGGAGCTGCTGGATAGAAGGGGGGGGGTGAGTCACAGAGACAAAGAGACTGAGGTGGGGGCCCTTAAACTCCATATCATTTGAACCTTCCTGAAGCTGGGATTGGAGCTGCTGGATAGAAGGGGGGTGAGTCAGAGAGACAAAGAGACTGAGGTGGGGGCCCTTAAACTCCATATCATTTGAACCTTCCTGAAGCTGGGATTGGAGCTGCTGGATAGGGGGGGGGGGTGAGTCACAGAGACAAAGAGACTGAGGTGGGGGCCCTTAAACTCCATATCATTTGAACCTTCCTGAAGCTGGGATTGGAGCTGCTGGATAGAAGGGGGGGGGGTGAGTCACAGAGACAAAGAGACTGAGGGGGGCCCTTAAACTCCATATCATTTGAACCTTCCTGAAGCTGGGATTGGAGCTGCTGGATAAGGGGGGGGGTGAGTCACAGAGACAAAGAGACTGAGGTGGGGGCCCTTAAACTCCATATCATTTGAACCTTCCTGAAGCTGGGATTGGAGCTGCTGGATAGAAGGGGGGTGAGTCACAGAGACAAAGAGACTGAGGTGGGGGCCCTTAAACTCCATATCATTTGAACCTTCCTGAAGCTGGGATTGGAGCTGCTGGATAGAAGGGGGGGGGTGAGTCACAGAGACAAAGAGACTGAGGTGGGGGCCCTTAAACTCCATATCATTTGAACCTTCCTGAAGCTGGGATTGGAGCTGCTGGATAGAAGGGGGGTGAGTCACAGAGAGACAAAGAGACTGAGGTGGGGGCCCTTAAACTCATATCATATCATTTGAACCTTCCTGAAGCTGGGATTGGAGCTGCTGGATAGGGGGGGGGGTGAGTCACAGAGACAAAGAGACTGAGGTGGGGGCCCTTAAACTCCATATCATTTGAACCTTCCTGAAGCTGGGATTGGAGCTGCTGGATAGAAGGGGGGGGGGGGGTGAGTCACAGAGACAAAGAGACTGAGGTGGGGGCCCTTAAACTCCATATCATTTGAACCTTCCTGAAGCTGGGATTGGAGCTGCTGGATAGAAGGGGGGTGAGTCACAGAGACAAAGAGACTGAGGTGGGGGCCCTTAAACTCCATATCATTTGAACCTTCCTGAAGCTGGGATTGGAGCTGCTGGATAGATGGGGGGGGGGGTGAGTCACAGAGACAAAGAGACTGAGGTGGGGGCCCTTAAACTCCATATCATTTGAACCTTCCTGAAGCTGGGATTGGAGCTGCTGGATAGAAGGGGGGGGGGTGAGTCACAGAGACAAAGAGACTGAGGGGGGGCCCTTAAACTCCATATCATTTGAACCTTCCTGAAGCTGGGATTGGAGCTGCTGGATAGAAGGGGGGTGAGTCACAGAGACAAAGAGAGTGAGGTGGGGGCCCTTAAACTCCATATCATTTGAACCTTCCTGAAGCTGGGATTGGAGCTGCTGGATAGGGGGGGGGTGAGTCAGAGACAAAGAGACTGAGGTGGGGGCCCTTAAACTCCATATCATTTGAACCTTCCTGAAAGCTGGGATTGGAGCTGCTGGATAGAAGGGGGGTGAGTCACAGAGAGACAAAGAGACTGAGGTGGGGGCCCTTAAACTCCATATCATTTGAACCTTCCTGAAGCTGGGATTGGAGCTGCTGCTGGATAGGGGGGGGTGAGTCACAGAGACAAGAGAGAGACTGAGGTGGGGGCCCTTAAACTCCATATCATTTGAACCTTCCTGAAGCTGGGATTGGAGCTGCTGCTGGATAGAGGGGGGGGTGAGCAGAGAGACAAAGAGACTGAGGTGGGGGGCCCTTAAACTCCATATCATTTGAACCTTCCTGAAGCTGGGATTGGAGCTGCTGGATAGAGAAGGGGGGTGAGTCACAGAGAGAAAAGACTGAGGTGGGGGCCCTAAAAATCCATATCATTTGAACCTTCCTGAAGCTGGGATTGGAGCTGCTGGATAGAAGGGGGGGGGGTGAGTCACAGAGACAAAGAGACTGAGGTGGGGGCCCTTAAACTCCATATCATTTGAACCTTCCTGAAGCTGGGATTGGAGCTGCTGGATAGAAGAAGGGGGGGTGAGTCACAGAGACAAAGAGACTGAGGTGGGGGCCCTTAAACTCCATATCATTTGAACCTTCCTGAAGCTGGGATTGGAGCTGCTGGATAGAAGGGGGGGGTGAGTCACAGAGACAAAGAGACTGAGGTGGGGGCCCCTTAAACTCCATATCATTTGAACCTTCCTGAAGCTGGGATTGGAGCTGCTGGATAGAAAGGGGGGGGGGGTGAGTCACAGAGACAAAGAGACTGAGGTGGGGGCCCTTAAACTCCATATCATTTGAACCTTCCTGAAGCTGGGATTGGAGCTGCTGGATAGAAGGGGGGTGAGTCACAGAGACAAAGAGACTGAGGTGGGGGCCCCTTAAACTCCATATCATTTGAACCTTCCTGAAGCTGGGATTGGAGCTGCTGGATAGAAGGGGGGGGGGTGAGTCACAGAGACAAAGAGACTGAGGTGGGGGCCCTTAAACTCCATATCATTTGAACCTTCCTGAAGCTGGGATTGGAGCTGCTGGATAGAAGGGGGGTGAGTCACAGAGACAAAGAGACTGAGGTGGGGGCCCTTAAACTCCATATCATTTGAACCTTCCTGAAGCTGGGATTGGAGCTGCTGGATAGAAGGGGGGGGTGAGTCACAGAGAGAAGAGACTGAGGTGGGGGCCCTTAAACTCCATATCATTTGAACCTTCCTGAAGCTGGGATTGGAGCTGCTGGATAGAGGGGGGGGGGGTGAGTCACAGAGACAAAGAGACTGAGGTGGGGGCCCTTAAACTCCATATCATTTGAACCTTCCTGAAGCTGGGATTGGAGCTGCTGGATAGAAGGGGGGTGAGTCACAGAGACAAAGAGACTGAGGTGGGGGCCCTTAAACTCCATATCATTTGAACCTTCCTGAAGCTGGGATTGGAGCTGCTGGATAGAAGGGGGGGGGTGAGTCACAGAGACAAAAGAGACTGAGGGGGGGCCCTTAAACTCCATATCATTTGAACCTTCCTGAAGCTGGGATTGGAGCTGCTGGATAGAAGGGGGGGGGAGTCACAGAGACAAAGAGACTGAGGTGGGGGGCCCTTAAACTCCATATCATTTGAACCTTCCTGAAGCTGGGATTGGAGCTGCTGGATAGAAGGGGGGGGGGTGAGTCACAGAGACAAAGAGACTGAGGTGGGGGCCCTTAAACTCCATATCATTTGAACCTTCCTGAGCTGGGATTGGAGCTGCTGGATAGAGGGGGGGGGGGGTGAGTCACAGAGACAAAGAGACTGAGGTGGGGGCCCTTAAACTCCATATCATTTGAACCTTCCTGAAGCTGGGATTGGAGCTGCTGGATAGAGGGGGGGGGGTGAGTCACAGAGACAGACTGAGGTGGGGGCCCTTAAACTCCATATCACTTGAACCTTCCTGAAGCTGGGATTGGAGCTGCTGGATAGAAGGGGGGGGGGTGAGTCACAGAGACAAAGAGACTGAGGGGGGGCCCTTAAACTCCATATCATTTGAACCTTCCTGAAGCTGGGATTGGAGCTGCTGGATAGAAGGGGGGTGAGTCACAGAGACAAAGAGACTGAGGTGGGGGGCCCTTAAACTCCATATCATTTGAACCTTCCTGAAGCTGGGATTGGAGCTGCTGGATAGAAGGGGGGGGGGGGTGAGTCACAGAGACAAAGAGACTGAGGTGGGGGCCCTTAAACTCCATCATCATTTGAACCTTCCTGAAGCTGGGATTACAGCTGCTGGTTAGGGGGGGGGGGTGAGTCAGAGAGACAAAGAGACTGAGGTGGGGGCCCTTAAACTCCATATCATTTGAACCTTCCTGAAGCTGGGATTGGAGCTGCTGGATAGAAGGGGGGTGAGTCACAGAGACAAAGAGACTGAGGTGGGGGCCCTTAAACTCCATATCATTTGAACCTTCCTGAAGCTGGGATTGGAGCTGCTGGATAGAAGGGGGCTGAGTCACAGAGACAAAGAGACTGAAGAGGGGGGCCCTTAAACTCCATATCATTTGAACCTTCCTGAAGCTGGGATTGGAGCTGCTGGATAGAAGGGGGGTGAGTCACAGAGACAAAGAGACTGAGGTGGGGGCCCTTAAACTCCATATCATTTGAACCTTCCTGAAGCTGGGATTGGAGCTGCTGGATAGAAGGTTGGTGAGTCAGAGAGACAAATAGACTGAGGTGGGGGCCCTTAAACTCCATATCATTTGAACCTTCCTGAAGCTGGGATTGGAGCTGCTGGATAGAAGGGGGGGGGTGAGTCAGAGATCCAAAGAGACTGAGGTGGGGGCCCTTAAACTCCATATCATTTGAACCTTCCTGAAGCTGGGATTGGAGCTGCTGGAGCTGGGATTGGAGCTGGATAGAAGGGGGGTGAGTCACAGAGACAAAGACACTGAGGGGGGGTCCTTAAACTCCATATCATTTGAACCTTCCTGAAGCTGGGATTGGAGCTGCTGGATAGAAGGGGGGTGAGTCACAGAGGTGGGGCCCCTTAAACTCCATATCATTTGAACCTTCCTGAAGCTGGGATTGGAGCTGCTGGATAGGGAAGGGGGGTGAGTCACAGAGACAAAAAGACTGACTGAGGGTGGGGGGGCCCTTAAACTCCATATCATTTGAACCTTCCTGAAGCTGGGATTGGAGCTGCTGGATAGAGGGGGGGTGAGTGAGTCACAGAGACAAAGAGACTGACTGAGGTGGGGGCCCTTAAACTCCATATCACTTGAACCTTCCTGAAGCTGGGATTGGAGCTGCTGGATAGAAGGGGGGGGTGAGTCACAGAGACAAAGAGACTGAGGTGGGGGCCCTTAAAACTCCATATCATTTGAACCTTCCTTCCTGAAGCTGGGATTGGAGCTGCTGGATAGAAGGGGGGGGGGTGAGTCACAGAGACAAAGAGACTGAGGGTGGGGGCCCTTAAACTCCATATCACTTGAACCTTCCTGAAGCTGGGATTGGAGCTGCTGGATAGAAGGGGGGGGGGTGAGTCACAGAGACAAAGAGACTGAGGTGGGGGCCCTTAAACTCCATATCATTTGAACCTTCCTGAAGCTGGGATTGGAGCTGCTGGATAGAAGGGGGGGGTGAGTCACAGAGACAAAGAGACTGAGGTGGGGGCCCTTTAACTCGATGTCATTTGAACCTTCCTGAAGCTGGGATTGGAGCTGCTGGATAGGGGGGGGGGGGTGAGTCAAAGAGACAAAGAGACTGAGGTGGGGGCCCTTAAACTCCATATCATTTGAACCTTCCTGAAGCTGGGATTGGAGCTGCTGGATAGAAGGGGGGGTGAGTCACAGAGACAAAGAGACTGAGGTGGGGGCCCTTAAACTCCATATCATTTGAACCTTCCTGAAGCTGGGATTGGAGCTGGATGGATAGAAGGGGGGTGAGTCACAGAGACAAAGAGACTGAGGTGGGGGCCCTTAAACTCCATATCATTTGAACCTTCCTGAAGCTGGGATTGGAGCTGCTGGATAGAAGGGGGGTGAGTCACAGAGACAAAGAGACTGAGGTGGGGGCCCTTAAACTCCATATCATTTGAACCTTCCTGAAGCTGGGATTGGAGCTGCTGGATAGAAGGGGGGGGTGAGTCAGGGAGACAAAGAGACTGAGGTGGGGGCCCTTAAACTCCATATCATTTGAACCTTCCTGAAGCTGGGATTGGAGCTGCTGGATAGAAGGGGGGGGGGTGAGTCACAGAGACAGACTGAGGTGGGGGCCCTTAAACTCCATATCACTTGAACCTTCCTGAAGCTGGGATTGGAGCTGCTGGATAGAAGGGGGGGGGTGAGTCACAGAGACAAAGAGACTGAGGTGGGGGCCCTTAAACTCCATATCATTTGAACCTTCCTGAAGCTGGGATTGGAGCTGCTGGATAGAAGGGGGGTGAGTCAGAGAGACAAAGAGACTGAGGGGGGGGCCCTTAAACTCCATATCATTTGAACCTTCCTGAAGCTGGGATTGGAGCTGCTGGATAGAAGGGGGGGGTGAGTCACAGAGACAAAGAGACTGAGGTGGGGGGGGCCCTTAAACTCCATATCATTTGAACCTTCCTGAAGCTGGGATTGGCTGCTGCTAGAAGTGGTGAGTCAGACAGAGACAACTGAGACTGAGGGGGCCCTTAAACTCCATATCATTTGAACCTTCCTGAAGCTGGGATTGGAGCTGCTGGATAGGGGGGGGTGAGTCAGAGAGACAAAGAGACTGAGGTGGGGGCCCTTAAACTCCATATCATTTGAACCTTCTTGAAGCTGGGATTGGATTGGAGCTGCTGGATAGAAGGGGGGTGAGTCACAGAGACAAAGAGACTGAGGTGGGGGCCCTTAAACTCCATATCACTTGAACCTTCCTGAAGCTGGGATTGGACCTGCTGGATAGAAAAGGGGGTGAGTCACAGAGACAGACTGAGGTGGGGGCCCTTAAACTCCATATCACTTGAACCTTCCTGAAGCTGGGATTGGAGCTGCTGGATAGGGGCTGGATAGAAGGGGGGGTGAGTCACAGAGACAGAACTGAGGTGGGGGCCCTTAAACTCCATATCACTTGAACCTTCCTGAAGCTGGGATTGGAGCTGCTGGATAGAAGGGGGGTGAGTCACAGAGACAAAGAGACTGAGGTGGGGGCCCTTAAACTCCATATCATTTGAACCTTCCTGAAGCTGGGATTGGAGCTGCTGGATAGAAGGGGGGGTGAGTGAGTCACAGAGACAAAGAGACTGAGTGGGGGGCCCTTCACAGAGACAAAAACTGAGGTGGGGGCCCTTAAACTCCATATCCTGAATCATTTGAACCTTCCTGAAGCTGGGATTGGAGCTGCTGGATAGAAGGGGGGGGGAGTCACAGAGACAAAGAGACTGAGGTGGGGGCCCTTAAACTCCATATCACTTGAACCTTCCTGAAGCTGGGATTGGAGCTGCTCCTGAGAAGCTGGGGGGGATTGGAGCTGCTGAACCTTCCTGAAGCTGGGATTGGGGCTGAGTCACAGGAGACAAAGGGGTGACTGAGGAGGGCCCAAAAGACTGAACTGGGGGCCCTAGAAGGGGGGGTGAGTCACAGAGACAAAGAAAGGTGGGGGCCCTTAAACTCCATTTGAACCTTCCTGAAGCTGGGATTGGAGCTGCTGGATAGAAGGGGGGGGTGAGTCACTGAGGAGGGGCCCTTAAACTCCAGAGACAAAGAGACTGAGGTGGGGGGGCCCTTAAACTCCATATCATTTTGAACCTTCCTGAAGCTGGGGATTGGACCTCCTGAAGCTGGGATTGGAGCTGCTGGAGAGAGAGGGGGTGTGAGTCACAGAGAGACAAAGAGACTGAGGTGGGGGCCCTTAAACTCCATATCATTTGAACCTTCCTGAAGCTGGGATTGGAGCTCCTGGATAGAGGGGGGGTGAGTCACAGAGACAAAGAGACTGAGGTGGGGGCCCTTAAACTCCATATCATTTGAACCTTCCTGAAGCTGGGATTGGAGCTGCTGGATAGAAGAGGGGGGGGGTGGTCACAGAGACAAAGAACTGAGGTGGGGGCCCTTAAACTCCATATCATTTGAACTTTCCTGAAGCTGGGATTGGAGCTGCTGGATAGAAGGGGGGTGAGTCACAGAAACAAAGAGACTGAGGTGGGGGCCCTTAAACTCCATATCATTTGAACTTTCCTGAAGCTGGGATTGGAGCTGCTGGATAGGGGGGGGGGGTGAGTCAGAGAGACAAAGAGACTGAGGTGGGGGCCCTTAAACTCTATATCATTTGAACCTTCCTGAGGGATGGGGAGCCTTAAACTCCATATCACAGAGACAAAGAGACTGAGGTTGGGGGCCCCCTTAAACTCCATATCATTTGAACCTTCCTGAAGCTGGGATTGGAGCTGCTGGATAGAGTGAGGGGGGGGTGAGTCACAGAGTCAAGAACAGACACAGAGAGAGACTGAGGTGGGGGGCCCTTAAACTCCATATCATTTGAACCCTTCCTGAAGCTGGGATTGGAGCTGCTGCTGGATAGAAGGGGGGGGGGGTGAGTCACAGAGACAAAGAGACTGAGGTGGGGGCCCTTAAACTCCATATCATTTGAACTTTCCTGAAGCTGGGATTGGAGCTGCTGGATAGAAGGGGGGTGAGTCACAGAGACAAAGAGACTGAGGTGGGGGCCCTTAAACTCCATATCACTTCATTTGAACCTTCCTGAAGCTGGGATTGGAGCTGCTGATGGAGAGAGGGGGGGGTCACAGAGAACAAAAGAGACTGAGGTGGGGGGCCCTTAAAAACCCTTAAACTCCATATCATTTGAACCTTCCTGAAGCTGGGATTGGAGCTGCTGGATAGAGGGGGGGGGGGGGTGAGTCACAGAGACAAAGAGACTGAGGTGGGGGCCCTTAAACTCCATATCATTTGAACCTTCCTGAAGCTGGGATTGGAGCTGCTGGATAGAAGGGGGGTGAGTCACAGAGACAAAGAGACTGGGGGCCCTAAACTACCCATATCATTTGAACCTTCCTGAAGCTGGGATTGGAGCTGCTGGATAGATAGAAGGGGGGGTGAGTCACAGAGACAAAGAGACGGAGGTGGGGGCCCTTAAACTCCATATCATTTGAACCTTCCTGAAGCTGGGATTGGAGCTGCTGAAGAGCTGGGATTGGAGAGACTGAGGGGGGGCCCTTGCTGGATAGACCTTCCTGGGGGGATTGGGTGAGTCAAGAGAGTCACAGAGAAGAGACTGAGGTGGGGGCCCTTAAACTCCATATCATTTGAACCTTCCTGAAGCTGGGATTGGAGCTGCTGGGATAGAGGGGGGGTGAGTCACAGAGAAGAGAGTCCTGAGTTCTGAGGTGGGGGCCCTTGAACTTACAGCATGTAACTCAGAGTTGAGAAATTTGAACCTTCTGAAGCTGGGATTGGAGCTGCTGGATAGAAGGGGGGTGAGTCACAGAGACAAAGAGACTGAGGGGGGGGCCCTTAAAACTCCATATCATTTGAACCTTCCTGAAGCTGGGATTGGAGCTGCTGCTGGATAGAAGGGGGGGTGAGTCAGAGAGAAAAAAGAGACTGAGGTGGGGGCCCTTAAACTCCATATCATTTGAACCTTCCTGAAGCTGGGATTGGAGCTCTGGATAGAAGGGGTGATGGCTGATGGCTCCGTGAAGCAAGAGAGACAGAGAGAGGAGAGAAAGCATGCCGTGTTTTGGTGAGGTACTTAAAAAAAGTTTTCCATTTAAATTATACAGAGGAACCTTAATTTGGAAGATTAAAGGAAATAGAAAATAACCTGGGACTTGGGGGGTTTGAATAGAGAATTGAAAATTTGGGCTTTTTGTTCTTCCCTTTTTATCTAGGAACCAGACGGGACTTTCATTACTGTTGTTACAAGGTTGAAGCTCTCTTTATTTTTAAACTTTCCTTTTTTAAATGACTTCATTAGAGCCTTTTTTTGAACCTTCTTTTTAATGCCTAAAAGAGATTTTTTTTTTTTTTTCCTCTTTAACTTGCTGCTTTTTTCTAGAAGGCAGCGCTTCGAGGGGCTAGGGACTGGATACATTTTAACACTGCTATTTTAACACTGCCATCTAGCGGACTTTGAAACATTGTTGCCAATTCCTACAGCTGGGATTATTTTGAGAAAAAAAGACATTTATTCAAGGTCAGGACCTGATAAGAAGCAAGGAACACAGCTGTTTATTGCAGGCTGTTTCTTGTGGAGCTGTAAGGTCTGGAAACTTATCTTGGAAGACTTATAAGAGAAAACTGGAGTGACTTTGGAAATTACATTAAGGTTTATACTATTCTCTCCTGGGGATGTGATGATCTTTTTCCTTTTCTGGTTGGTGTGTGTTGTTGCTTTTTGTCTCTTTTTTTTTTTCCTGAAGTCCTGGAGCCTGGAAGCGCTGAAAATTTTTTTTTTTTTTTTTTTTTCTTTTTTTTCTTGGTCCTTAAATTTTTTCTTTTTCCATTTTTCTTTTTTTTTTTTTTTTTTTCTTCTTGAAATAACAGAGATACACAAGGGGGGGTCTCTCTCCTCCCACTCCATTTCAGACCCTTATTTTTCTTATACGGATTGCCTTTTTTTCCCCTTTCACTCACTTTCTCTTTTTGCCCCTCTCCTCCTTCTACCTCTCTTTTATATCCTTTATTATATTATATTTCCTATATTCTGTGCTCTCTACTTAAATCTTGCTTTCTCCCCCTATTACTTTTATCTAACTACCATACACTCTTTTCCCCTTTTTCCTCCTCCTTCCCTCTTTTTCCTTCCTATCTTCTTCTTTCTCCTAGTGTTAATTGCAATTGGATTGAGAAGCTGAAGAATTGGACTGAAAAGAAGAAAAGAAGAAGAAGAGAGAGAATAAAATAGCAAGATGAGTAGAAAGCCAACACCAGTGGGCTCTACAACAACAACCCCCTGCCTCCTCACCGGCAGGAGGACAAAGATCAATACAATCTATGGTCAACAGGGAGAAGACCATATCTTTAGATTCAATTATGCAATCAATACAGAAACTTCAAACAAGCTGATGAAAAATTGGATACACTTATAAAGAAGAAGGGGCAATATGGAAATGAAGATGGAGATGGATTTGAAGATAGAAAAAAAAACAGATGAAGCAGAGAGAAATATAAAAGATATACAACAGTGGGTCAAAAAACAAGAAGATGTTATGCAAAAAATTGCTGAAAGAGAGAGAAGCAGAGAGAGAAGAGGGGAAGAATTTGATTCCAGATTGAGTGAAGTGGAAACAGAAAGCAGTGTAAATAATTGGACTGGAGATGGAGCGCTCTGAATATTTCCATAAGGTTTCAAAATTTATAGTAGAAGAAAAGGGTGAAAATCTGCCACAAATAATATCTGAAATTCTCATAGAAATATCTAGGGATACCTGAGGAGAAGATAATGGACGGGATAGATGAGACATTTCGAGTTAACACAAGATATGCAACGAGGAACTCCCTCCCAAGGGAGGTCCATGTAAGATTTACGAAAAAAGCATTAAAACTACAAATCCTGCAAAATACAAGAGATAAAAAACTGGAATACAAAGGCAAGGAGATTGTAATTCTAAAGCAAATACCAAGAAGGGTGAGAGAGAAAAGAAGAAAATATCAATTTTTTGACTACAGTTTTACTCAAAATAGGAGTTAACTATAGATGGTTGATTCCGGAAGGCCTCATGTTTTTATGGAAAGGACAGAGATACAGAATTGTTACAATTGAGAAGGCAGAAGCTTTCTACACACAACATCTGAGAGGAAAGGCAGAGAAGTCTGGAAATGAAGAGCCACCGGTGCAACTGCTGGATTTACCCATAATCGAAAATGAGAGGACAGAGGGTGCTGTAGGTGGAATTGACATTGAAGAAGGTGCTGTTGGGGGTGTAGAGATCAGAACACAACGGGAACCAAGATCAACTAGAGCTATAAACCCTATATATAAAACATAAGGATGGAAGGAATAAAATTACTTTCAATTAATATAAATGGACTTAATTCGCCATATAAACGAAAGAAAAATATTTCACAAATTAGGAAAATTAAAATTAGACATAATTTGCCTACAAGAAGTACATATCAAGCAAAGAAACAATCATTATTAGTACAACCAGCTGGGAAAAAAATTTTACTTCATTAGCGGATTGTAAACAAAGAGGTGTGACCTTTTACATTAAAGATAAAATCCCTGCGAAACAAATCTATACAGATGAAGATGGAAGAATTTTAATGGTGGAAATAATGGACAATGCTAGGAAAATACTGCTAATTGGAATTTACGCACCTAATGAAAAACAAGATGATTTTTATAAAAAAATCACAAGAAAATTTCTGATCTAGACTATGTTGACATTTGCATGATGGGAGACTTCAATGGTATTGTAGACCAGAAACTGGACTATAAAACCCACAAAACAACAAAACAAAATAGAAAAAACACTCCCAAAGTCCTTCTTCAGGATGATGGATGAAATAAACCTAAAAAGATGGTGGAGGGGAACCCCTTAAAAAAACAATATACCTTTTATTCAAATAGACACTCATCGTTCTCTAGAATTGACATGATTTGGGCCTCAACGGCATATCCAGCAGCGCACTAGATGTGGAGATTGAAGTCAAAACCTGGGCGGATCATAATCCAATGACAATAGGTTGGAGACAACAAAGAATAAGATCTAGATGGACACTAAATAATAGGATATTGAAAGAGAAAGAATTTGTAAAGAAAATGGAAAAAGAAGACTTTCTTCTTTAAAGAAAAAAAAAAAAAGAAGTACGTCCTTTACAGAATCTCTGGGATACAATGAAGGCCTTTTCTAGAGGTTTGATAATAGACTATGCAAGAAAGAGAAATTTAAAGAAAAGACAAGTGTCTAAGGATCTAGAAAAAGATTACAGCACACTGGAAAAAGAACTACAGAAATCTCCACAAAAGAAAGAGATTAAAATAAAGATGGACACAATAAAACACAAACTGGACCTACTGGAAAAGGAGGACTTGGCTCAAAAAATCAGAGGCGCCAAACAGAACTATTTTGAAAATGCAAATAAACCAGGCAGATGGCTGGCATATAAACTGAGAAAAGAAAGAGAGAGCCAAGAAAATATTACAACTAAGAGACGAACAAGGACAATTGCACTATGGAAATATGGAAAAAAAGAAAATTTACAAGATTACTATGCCAAGTTGTATGAACAAGAGAAGAACAAGAGGAAGAAGAAGTGAAACAATATTTACAAAACTGCCAAACTCCCCCAAATACCAAATGATACTGAACCTATCTTGAAGATGGGATGATGGAACTAACCGAGGCCCTTAAAAGACAAAATAATGGGAAGGGGGACCGGATGGCCTTCCTGTGGAATTCTATAGAACATTAGAAAAATCCTTGGGTTCCATTACTAGAAGTCATGAATGAAGTAATGATTGAAAGTAAAATACCTAATCATGGTTGGAGGCATATATTACATTGCTACCCAAAGAGGAGGCGGACCATACGCAAATTAAGAACTATAGACCTATTTCCTTGTTGAACTCAGACTATAAGCTATTTGCTTCCATACTGGCGGAGAGACTGAAAAAATACTTAAATGGGTTCATCCACTCGAACCAAAATGGTTTTTTTTACCAAAGGGCAAATTAGAGACAACTACCATAAGGACAATACAATACAATACAATACAATACAATACAATAGAGAGTTGGGATTGGAGGTCTTCTAAACCCCCTGCCTAGGCAGGAAACCCTATACCGTTTCAGACAAATAGCTATCCAACATCTTCTTAAAGACTTCCAGTGTTGGGGCATTCACCTTCTGGAGGCAAGCTGTTCCACTGATTAATTGTTCTCACTGTCAGGAAATTTCTCCTCAGTTCTAAGTTGGGATCCTTGATTAGTTTCCACCCATTGCTTCTTGTTCTACCCTCAGGTGCTTTGGAGAATAGTTTGACTCCCTCTTCTTTGTGGCAACCTCTGAGATATTGGAACAATGCTATCATGTCTCCCCTAGTCCCTTTCTCTTAAGCTAAACATACCCAGTTCCTGCAAACCGTTCTTCATATGTTTTAGTCTCCAGTCCCCTAATCATCTTTGTTGCTCTTCTCTGACTCTTTCTAGAGTCTCCACATCTTTTTTACATCGTGGCGACCAGAACTGAATGCAGTATTCCAAGTGTGGCCTTACCAAGGCCTTATAAAGTGGTATTAACACTTCACGTGATCTTGATTCTATCCCTCTGTTGATTCCTAGAACTGTGTTGGCTTTTTTTGGAGCTGCTGCACACTGCTGGCTCATATTTAAATGGTTGTCCACTAGAGATCCCTTTCACAGTTACTACTGACTGAGTAAGGTATCACCTTATACAAAGGTACCTATCATTGAACCTAAATGTAGAACCTTACTCTTTTCACCATTGAATTTCATTTTATTAATTCTGGATACCTTGGAATATTATCAGGTCCACTCTGGGAAGCAAATGGCTTTGATGTTTCTGAATGCGCAGAAAGCCTTCGATAATGTGAATTGGATGTTTATGATACAACAAATGGAACAGATGAACTTTGGTAAACTTTATTCAAGCTATACAAACGATTTACCACAAGCAAACAGCCAAGATAATGATAAATGGAGAACTGACGGATCCAATCGAAATTAAAAGAGGTACGAGACAAGGCTTTCCACTATCACCACTGCTTTTTGTTTTAACATTAGAAGTACTAAATAGAAAGATTAGAGAAGAGGAAGAAATAAAGGGAAGACCATTAAAAAGGAAGAATACAAGCTGCAAGCATTTTGCTGACTCTAGTATCATTCTTGAGGACCATTTCAATCTGCACCTAAACTGATAGGAAGCTGAGGCGTATGGAGAAGTTGCAGGTTTAAAAATAAACAAAAGATAGACAAAGGACAAAAAATATCACCCCGAAAACAAAAAAAGAAGAAAATTTGGAATGCAAATCACAAATAAAGTTAAATATTTGGGGATTCACCTAACAGCCAAATGCAGCACCCTCAAAGAAGATAATTATCTTTAAATTGAAGCAACAAATTGCAACGACTTGGCGAAATGGCGAAATGGGAGAACCTTCAATTATCAATAATTGGTAGAATCGCAACAATTAAAATGAATATCTTACCTAGACTGTTATATTTGTTCCAGACTATTCCAATTAAGTTGGGGAAAGGCTATTTTGAAGAATTAAATAAAATGGTGTTGAAATTTATATGGCAAGGGAAAAAAAGCAAGAATAAAAGGTAAACTGTTACAAGATGCCAAATCAAGGGGAGGGTGGGGCCTTACCCGATTGGGAGTTATACTACCAGGCAGCTAGTTTGATGTGGATTAGGGAATGGATAATGTTAAGAAATTATAGACTTGAATCTAGAGGGTCATGACCTGCTGTTGGGGTGGCATGCATACTTATGGTATAAAGGAACTAAAAAGCATGGTTATTTCAGAGACCATTTTATAAGAGAGGCTCTGTTATCAAATTGGGAGAAGGTTAAGGGGGGCACTACTTGAAAATTCCAGTCTGGATATCAACTATTGAAGCCTTTTCATCATACCAATAGTATTTAAAAGGGAAGAAGCAGTTAGATATGCTGAATTATTGAATACAGAGGGTGAACTTAAATCTATACAAGAATTGAAACAAGAAGGTATTGAACTCAATTGGTATACATAGGTGCAAATACATTTAGATACAATGAAGATCGAAAAAATGAGGCTTTTTTATGAACCTGACTGAAAGATGGGATTAACAGGTAAGATGAAAAAGTAATTAAAAAATTTATGATTATCTATTAGGGGTGAAACTATCAAGAACAAGTGAAAGGAACTATGTTAGCTTGGGGAAAAAACTTTGACATGGGATTGCCCTTAAAAAAATGGCAAAAATTGTGGACTCAAAATTATAAAATGACAATGTCAGTTGCATATAAAGAAAAATTTGTATAAATATTTTATAGGTGGCACTTTATCCCCATCGAGAATAGCTGCTGGAATGTCGAAGAATAAGTCTGAAAAATGCTGGAAATGTCAACACACGCCGGGGCATATATTCCAGACTGAGGTGGGGGGCCCTTGATGGGGACCTGTCCTGAAGCTAAAAGATACTGGACTAAAATACACATGTGGTTGGAGAAAATGATACATAAACATATAGACTTGAAACCAGAACTCTTTTTATTGGGAATAATACCAGAAATATCAATAAAGACTTGAAATATTTGGATAAATGTGTTAACAGCTGCTAGAATTGTATTTGCTAAAAACTGGAAAAATGAGTACCAACAGAGAGAGAAATTGTTCGAAAAATAATGGACTGTGGAAATGAGTAAACTTACATTTGAAATTAGAGAACTAGA
Source organism: Natrix helvetica helvetica (assembly GCA_029890345.1). NCBI lineage: Eukaryota > Metazoa > Chordata > Lepidosauria > Squamata > Natricidae > Natrix > Natrix helvetica. The sequence continues at coordinate 35,453 of JAKRSI010000970.1, forward strand.
GGATGAGCAATTCTATAAAGTATGGAACTTGTTTTATCAATGGCTGGATAAAAAAACCTGGAAATGAATCTTTTTTTTTTCCTTTATCCTATCTCATATGTAAATAATAATAAATACAATACAAACAATAGAAAGCTATACTTAATGTTTTGAAAAAATCCTTTTTTCATTTCTTCTTTTTTTTCCTTTTTTTTCTTTTCTCTTTCTATAGCTTAAGCTTTTACTATGAAACAGACTATTTACTTATACGATATAAGAATAATAATGTATTTAATGTATAAGAGTGAGATGATTTAAATTGTTAGGTATGATTGTAGCTGGTGACTATCTTACAATACAAAATGGAATAATGATGATGTAATGAATAATGGATATAAATATATTGAAATACTTAATGACTACATGGATTGACATAATAAATAATAATGGGAAAATTAAATTTGGAGTTGAGGATGATTGGAAATTCTATGGCTAATGGAAATTAGAAATGTCTTATATGAAGTAATGAGTTTCTTTTTTCTTTGACTTAATCTCCATTTTTATCTTTGAAATGGTGATATAATTTTATAAAGACTTATTGTTACCTAGTATATAATTGGAGGAAAAAAAAGAGCTGCTGGATAGAAGGGGGAGGGTGAGTCAGAGAGACAAAGAGACTGAGGTGGGGGCCATATATCTATGAACCAAAGTAGCAATAATACATTCTGTCTTAGTGTGCTTGAGATTGTGATTTTATTTCATTTCAAAATGACTGGCTTAGTTCAATGTAATAGCTGTTTTGCACCTGTCTTTCGCAGTACGCTTTTCAAATTTGGATACTGTCCCCTTTGTAAACGAATTACTAGTCTACATAGACAGATTACCTATCTAGAATCTCTAATCTGTGCTCTCCAAGCAGAAACTAGGTGTCTACTTCAGCCATTCCACTCTATGGAGATGCCATGCTATCAGCCCCCTCTGCCACACCCCTCTTCTCCTGATATTATTGCCATTACAGAAACTTGGTGGGATGAAACCGACAAATGGAGCATACAGCTAGAAGGATTTAAATTATTTAAAAGAAATAGACCAAATAAAAGAGGAGGTGGAGTTGCACTATATATAAGAAATAACTACGTCTCTACAGAAATTTTGGTCCTATGACTGCAGAATGCTGCAAAATACCATAAATGCATCCCAGTTGTTGAGTGTTTCAAATGTGATTGGAACACTCAACAAGGTGACCACAGTGTGTGTGTGTGTGAGTGAGACAGACAGACAGACAGACAGAGGAACAGAGAGAGGGAGTGAGAGAGGGAATCAGAGAGAGACTGACAGAGTCTGACAGAATCCTATCGGGCTTCGGAGGGAAGCTTCTGCAAAAGCCCGGGAGAGTGACAACAAGTTCCCGCCATTACGAAGTCTCCGAGGCTGTAATTTTCTGAGCTGTGCGCACGCGCCTGTTTTCCACGGCGTAGAGCAGCGGCGAGATTCTGCGCGGCGAGCGATGATTCCGGGGGCCATCCGGGAAGATGAGGAACGCGAGGGGGGACCCTGCCCCCCCACTGATGGCCTCCGGAATCATCGCTCGCCGCTGCTCCACGCCGTGGAAAACAGGCGCGCGCGCACAGCTCAGAAAATTACAGCCTAGGAGACTTCGTAATGGCGGGAACTTGTCACTCGCCCGGGCTTTTGCAGAAGATTCCCTCCGAAGCCCAATAGGAGGGAGGGGAGCGGGCGCCCAGCACACAGAAGAGCCGCATTAAAGGGTGTAAAGAGCCGCATGTGGCTCGCGAGCCGCGGCTTGCCGACCACTGGTCTATACTACAGGCCACCCAACCAAGCAGAGGAAGTAGATGAACTTTTTGCTAGTCAGCTAACTAAGGTATGTAGGAAGCACACCACAATAGTAATGGGAGATTTTAACTACCCTGACATCAACTGGGAAACAAACTCTGCACCAAGTGGAAGATCCAACAGGTTCCTAACAAACCTAGCAGACAACTTTGTTTTCCAAAAAGTAGAGAAGGGAACAAGGGGGTCAGCCATATTGGAGTTAATGCTCACTAACAGAGAGGAAATGATAGAAGGTGTTGAAGCCATAGGAACCCTGGGGGCAAGTGACCATGCAATATTGGAATTCAACATTAACATCCCAAGAAGGAAGCAAGACTTTTGCAAGTATTTTAAGTTTTAATTGGGGGAAGGAAAAGAAAAAAAAGAAATCTCTTTAAAAAGAACGCTACTGCTGAGTTCGAGAGGCGTGGGCTTAGAACAAAGGATTCAAAATGGCGTTGATTTATAGCTGAAAACCTACAGAAAACGAAAGCTAATTACCTGCTGATAGCCGGGGCAGTAAAGGCGGAACGGCTGAAACAACCCTAACTATTAACAATCTTTAAGCCAGTTTACATAACCTGAACTACTTAAATGTCAAAGTTTTAATTTCGAGCAACTTAGAAAGAAACATTTGCAAGTATTAATTTACAGCTGAATACCTAAGGAAAACGAAAGTTAATTGAATGGTGACAGCTAGAGGCGGCTGTAAGAATTATTAATTATGGCAACGGAAAAAAAAAAAAAAAAAGCTTCATCGGGTGCTACAATAAATTATCAGGATTTCAAGGACTTTATAAGGGAAGAAAATGCTTTTTTTACGCAAAGAAATTAAGGAGGTTAAAGAAATGGTTCAGGATACCATTAAAAAAACATGATCAACTTGATAAAAAATTACACACTTTAGCCACAGGTCTGTCAGAAGTTGTTCTTAAGGTGGACAGCAAAGTTGATCATCTGGCTTTGGATTTGGAAACTAAAACGAAGGAAACAGATTTGAAATTTGTTGAAATGGAGGGGAATATGCAGAGGATGGATAAGGAGATTATCATGATGCAATTCAGATCTATGGAGTACGCTGTTAGACTGAGGGGTATCAGAGAAAACCCTAGAGAGGACTTAAGAAAAGTTTGTGCTGATGCTCTGGCCACGTTATTGAAGATCCAGGATTCTTCTGAGATTTTTGCAAGGATTGACAAAATTTACAGAGTTAATTCACGTATTGCATCACAAAGGCAACTACCAAGGGATGTTGTGATATACTTTACTGAGAGAAATCTTAGAAATGATATTCTGCAAAATTCTTATTATTCATCTTTGCAAATAGATGGAAAAACGATCGGAGTCTTTAAAGAATTACCCCCAGCGATGCTAAAGCTTAGAAGGGATTTTGGATTTTTGGTAGTGGAATTGAAGAAGAGAGAGATACAGTATAGATGGGATGTTCCAATTGGTGTTATATTTAGTTACGAAGGGGTGAGGTACCGTCTGAATACAATAGATAAAGCCAGAGACTTTTATCATGGAATACTCAAGAAAAATGCAACCCCCCCACGTACATCTACACCAACACCAGTAGATTTGGATGTCTTAGAGCAGAGGATGTTTGAGAAAGAGACAGAAGAGCAAAGAATGCAGACACAAAAAGAGAAGGAGGGGCAGGGTGCTGTAGGTGGAGTCGACCCCTCTGGATCTCTGTTGTGTTCCTTCTTGGAAGAAGGACCTTCTAAGTCTCTCACTGAAATGCCGATATTTAAACCTGTCGAACAACGTATTACCAGATCCACGACTAGACAAATGTTAGAATCTCACAAGCGCGTCGACCCTCAAACACAATGTGCTAAGAAAGAAGCTAAGAAGCAAACCGGAGCCATGGGAGGAGCAGGGCCGAAGATTGGTCTTGTGGAGAGAGATCTTCAGCAAATGCTTTCAGCGCTCCAGACCAGATCTAAAGATGCTTAAGCTATTATCTTGGAACGTGAATGGAATGAACTCCCCACAAAAAAGGAAAAAAATATTTTATTATTTGAAGCAATTTAATAATGATGTCGTTTGCCTTCAAGAGACTCATATCAGGCTGCAAGACCAGAAGTACTTAGTGAATTCAAAACTGGGAACATTTTATGCTGCCTCTGATTTGGTAAAGAAAAATGGTGTGGTGATATATATAAATAAAAGATTTTCAACTAAAGTTATAGAGGCAGATGACGCTGGTAGATATATAGCAATTCAATTTGATACAGACTTCGGTTCCATTTTGGTGCTAGGAATATATGCTCCTAACCAATGCCAAGAAAGTTTTTATAAGATGCTCCATTTAAAAATTTTAGACTGGAACTTTAAGAGTATTCTAATAATGGGAGATTGGAATGGAGTGATTTCTCCAAAGATAGACAAGAGTACAAAGACGAAATTCACTACCAAATTACCAAAGGCTTTTTTTGATTTACAAGACGATTTGAAATTAAAAGATGTCTGGAGGACGCAACATCTAAATGAGATGGATTTTTCTTTCTATTCAGATAGACATAAATCCTTTTCAAGGATTGATTTCTTTTTGTTAACACCGGATCTACTTCCTAAAGCCAAGAAATCCAAGATTTTCACCAGGTCACTTAGCGATCATAGTCCGGTGTGGTTACAAATTGAATTAGGGATGAGGCCAAGAAGGTCTTGGAGAGTAAATGAAAATTTATTTAGATATGAAAAAAATGTTGATGAACTTAAAAAACACATGAAGGAATTTTTCAGTTTTAATATGAATAAGGGCACTCCCATTGAAATAGTTTGGGATGCAAGTAAAGCTTATATGCGTGGGGTCCTGATACATATGAACTTTAAACACAAACAAATTAGACAGAAAAGGAGAATGGAATTGGAAGATGAAATAAAACGCAAAGAACAGCTGCTTATAATAAACCCGAATGACCAGGCGCTCCAGATGGCGCTAAAGCTGTTGAAAGATCAATTTCAGATGCTTATAGCAGAACAAACAGCAACCAATTTGCAATTTGCTAAACATAACACCTTTGCCAACGCTAATAAACCTGGTAGATGGTTAGCATATACTTTGAGAAGGAATATGAATGACAGAATTATTGATAAAATTGAGTTTCGAGGGAAGATGGTATATCAACAAGAGTTGATTAAAAATCATTTGTGGACTATTATACTAAGCTATATGTACAGGATAATATACAGAACAAGTTAATAGATGATTTTCTGGAAGGAAAAAGGGTTGCAAAAATTTCTGTGCTTCAAAAGGCAAATTTGGAACGTCTTATAACCGCTGATGAGATCACTTTAGTTATAAATCAACTTAAATTAGCTAAGGCTCCAGGGACTGATGGTTTGACTGCAATGTATTATAAAACTTTACAACTGGAAATGATTGAATATCTTACACAACTATTTTGTAATATACAACAAGGAGGTAAAATACCTCCCTCATGGAAAGCGGCTTTTATCTCATTGATACCTAAAGATAAAGAGGGCCCTAAGAAACCAGAGGATTACAGGCCGATATCTCTTCTGAACACAGATTATAAAATATTTGCTAAAGTATTAGCCAACAGATTGATGCCGGTTATTCAAGAGATTATTCATCATGATCAAGCAGGATTTATTGAAGGCAGACATATGAAGGAGAATGTAAGGCAACTCATAGATTTAATTGACTATCTTGATAAGAATAAGCAGATCTCTGCAGTGCTGGTTTTCTTGGATGCAGAGAAGGCCTTCGATCGAGTGAATTGGAACTTTCTAACCAAGACTTTGGAAAAGATGGATATGGGACCACGATTGCGGCAGGCGATTGGAGCAATTTATCAGCAACAAAATGCACAACTTATTATTAATGGAAATTTGTCAACAACTTTCGAGATACAAAAAGGCACAAGACAAGGTTGCCCATTATCCCCATTGTTATTTATTTTAACCTTGGAAGTCTTGTTGAACGCAATTCGGGACTCAAAATCCTTAGATGGCATAGCTATCAGGCAAAAGGAATACAGAACTAGAGCATTCGCCGATGATCTGGTTGTTACCCTTTCACAGCCTTTGAAATCAATAATCCAGATGAAAAATATCATAATAGAATTTGGCATGGTGTCTGGGTTTAGACTAAATCAAAACAAAACGAAAATGATGGTTAAAAACATGACAGAGACTCAAAGAAAGAGACTTGTAAGTTTAGCAGGTTTTGAAATAGTTTCTAAAGTTAAATATTTAGGAATACAAATTTCAGAATCAAACACAAAACTTTTCTCAAATAACTATGAAGTGTTGTGGCAAAAGATATAGAAAGATCTTGAAGCGTGGAAAAAGTTACAATTGTCTTTGCTTGGAAGGATCTCAGCAATTAAAATGAACATTCTACCTAGATTTATCTTTCTATTCCAGATGATTCCGGTGCTCAAGTCAGATAAAACCTTGTTAAATTGGCAAACAACATTAAATAAATTTGTTTGGAAGGAGAAAAAACCGAGAGTAAAGATGAAGATTATGCAAGATACACGTGAAAGAGGCGGCCTTAGACTCCCAAACCTTCGATTGTATTATGAAGCTGCGGTATTAACGCATGTAGCAGACTGGTTCGGGAAAACAAAAATGGAATTGCTAAATATAGAAGGCCATGATCTTGTTCTGGGATGGCATGCATATCTTTTTTATGAAGACAGGGTGGATAAAGTGTTCAACAACCATGTTCTCCGTAGTGCCTTGATGAGAATATGGAAGAAGCACTGGCCCAATTGGGATTATAAAATACCGCTTTGGTTGGATCTTGCAGACACCATGGGGATTATGAATATTAAGTCACTCGGGGGGTGTTTATATAAAGATGTGCTTATTGCTGATGGGGGCGAATGGAAGTTAAAAACTTTGGAACAGCTGTTGGAAGAAGGAATTACTTTAAATTGGTTACATTACATGCAGCTTCAGAAGAGATGGGAAGAAGATCGTAGGATCGGCTTTATGGATAAAGAAGTGGAACTGATTAAGCAGATAAAAGAGACTGGTCCAAAACAAGTTAAAAGAATATATAATGTACTGTTAGAAAGAGACTCAGAAAGTGAATTGGTTAAGGATTGTATGATTAAATGGGCTCAGAATTTTGGTGAAGTGGTTATGTTGGAAACGTGGGAAAAAATATGGGTTCAGAATGTTAAATTTACACAGTCACAGAATTTAAGGGAGAATTTTTATAAAATGTTTTACAGATGGTATTTAGATCCTAAAAAATTATCATGCATGTACCCAAATGTTCAACCAAAATGTTGGAGATGCGGGTGTCTAGATGCTACCTTTTTTCATGTATGGTGGACTTGTAACAAGGTTAAAGCTTTTTGGATAAAAATATGGTGGGTTTATGCAGAATGTATTTAAGAAAAGAATACAATTCACTCCACAAATGTTTTTATTGGGTATAGTTAAGGATTTTACCAAAGGGGAAACAAAATTGGCCTTGTATATGGTTACAGCAGCTAGGTTGTTGATTGCGCAACATTGGAAAAAAGATTTTTTTGCCGACAATTGATCAATGGATTCAGAAGGTGGCGGGGGTTCGCTGAAATGGCAAAAATTTCAGCTTTCTTAAAAGCTCAGAAACAGGAGGATTACACACAGGAATGGGCAAAATGGATTGATTATATACAGAATAAATACCAGACTAGGAGTTATTATCTAGCCTTTAGGTAAGAATGTTTAGACCGATAGATGATCAGAGTAAATAGTATATGGGATGTTTGGAATTGTTAGAGTGGTATACAGCGGAAGTCAGGGGGGTGGGTTTGTGTGGGAGGTGGGGGAGGGTTAGGGGGTGGAGGGTGGGGCAATATATATGTATGAATAAATTAGAAGATGGGACTAATGAAACATTGTTAGGCTAGGAGAAATTTATATTAAGAGTTATAGATGTTAAATTAGCTTAGAAAATGATCAATGTGTTATTATTAATTTAAGAGTAATTTATATAGTTTTTGTTGGGAGGAGAGGGGTTATGAGTAATCTATTTTAAGATGGATGGGGGGGGGGGGAGGGGGTAAAGTGTTTGGTATAATATTTGAATGTGAATTTTTGCGGGGGGGTTGGGGGGTATAGCATTTGTATGAGATTTATATTGTGTGGGGGGGGGGGTGAAAAGGGGGAAAATTTGTTTGTACAAAACTCTTTTAATAAAAAAAAAAAAAACATTATGCAAACACAAGTAGTAGAATAGAATATAGAATATTTATTTCTAAGCCGCGCCCTCTCCCGAAGGACTCGGCTAGAACAAAGTCAAACTAGAGTCTTGGACTTTAAGAAAGCTAATTTCAATAAACTTAGAGAGAGCTTGGGAAAAATTCCATGGATGAGAATCCTCAAGGGGAAAACAACTCAAGAAGCTTGGGAAATTTTGAAAAATGAGGTTACAGAAGCCCAGTCTAGCACAATACCAATGAAGAAGAAAAATAACAGCTCCCAAAAGAAACCAGCATGGCTGCATAAAGAACTATCTGAGAAACTGAAAGACAAAAAAGGTAAGTATAAAAAGTGGAAGGAGGGGGACATAACTAAGGCAGAATATCAGCAAATAGCCCGAGCCTGTAAAGATGAAGTGAGGAAAGCTAAGGCTCGCAATGAAGAAAGGCTTGCCACAAAAGTAAAAATTAACAAAAAAAGCTTCTTCCAACATGTTAAAAACAAGAAAAAAGCTAAGGAAACAATTGGTCCATTGCTAGGAGAAAGTGGCAAGAAGGTGACAAGCAACATGGAGAAAGCAGAACTATTTAACTCATGTTTTGCATCTGTCTTTACCCAAAGGGATAAAACAGTCCAACCTATCAAAAGCAGCACCACAAAAATCAGATTAGGAACACAAATTGAAATAGGGAAGAAATGGTAAGTGAGCACCTGTCTACCCTAGATGAGTTCAAATCACCAGGACCAGACGGATTACACCCCAGGGTTCTGAAGGAACTGGCAGACGAGATCTCAGAACCACTGAATTATATCGTTCAGAGATCCTGGAACACCGGGGAACTACCAGAGGACTGGAAAAGAGCTGATGTGGTTCCCATCTTCAAAAAAGGGAAAAAAATAGATCCAGGAAACTACAGACCTATCAGCCTGACCTCAATACCAGGAAAGATTCTGGAAAAGATAATCAAGCAACGAATTTGTGAACACCTAGAAGCAAACAAAGTAATAGCCAAAAGCCAACATGCGTTTGTCAAAAACAGATCATGCCAGACTAATTTTTTTTTTAATTTTTTTTTAATTTTTCTTTAAAGAAGACAAGACAACACATACAGAACAAGAGCAGGGGGGAGAAAAGAAAAAAAAAACCAATTTCATCAAACATGTCGTTTGGTTACAAGTTTTTGTGCAGTGGTTTTTACAATTAAGAATAAAGTCACTGATTATCCATTAAACATAGTTAAGTATTTCATTGAGCATTGTGTGTTCAAATTACCATTAGTATTCTTTCTTTTATGACAACCCTTGTTTCTTTACATCCATAATTATCTACTAGGTAACAATAAGTCTTTATAAAATTATATCACCATTCTCTAAAAAATAAGAATAAGCATTAAATCAAAGAAAAAGGAAAAAAAACCGCATTACTTCATATAAGACATTTCTACTTTCCATTAGCCATAGAATTTCCAATCATCCACAATTCCAAATATAATTCTCCATTGTTATTTGTCAATCCATGTATTCATTAAGTATTTCAGTCGATATTTATATCCATTATTCATTACATCATCATTATTCCATTTTATATTATAAGATAGTTACCAACTAAAATCATACCTAACAATTTAAATCAATTTAAATTTAAATCTTATATATTGAATACCTTATTGTTCTTATATCGTATAAGTAGGTAGTCTATTTCATAGATAAAGCTTAACACATATAAAAAGAGAAAAAAGAAAAAATGATTTTTTTTCCCAACATTAAGTATAGCTTTCTATTATTATTACTACATATAAGATAGAATAAAGGGGTAAAAAAGTTCATTTCCAGGTTTTTTTATCCAACCATTGATAAAACAACTCCCATACTTTATAGAATTGCTCATCCTCTAGTTCTCTAATTTCAAATGTAAGTTTACTCATTTCAGCACAATCCATTATCTTCCGAACAATTTCTTCCTCTGTTGGTACTTTCTCATTTTTCCAATGTTTAGCAAATACAATTCTAGCAGCTGTTAAGACATTTATAATCAAATATTTCAGGTCTTTATTGTATATTTCTGGTATTATTCCCAATAAAAAAAGTTCTGGTTTCAAGTCTATATGTTTATGTATCATTTTCTCCAACCACATGTGTATTTTAGTCCAGTATCTTTTAGCTTCAGGACAGGTCCACCACATATGGTAGAATGTGCAAGGCGTATGTTGACATTTCCAGCATTTTTCAGACTTATTCTTCGACATTCTTGCTATTCTCGATGGGGATAAGTGCCACCTATAAAACATCTTATACAAGTTCTCTTTATATGCAGTTGACATTGTCATTTTGTAATTTTGAGTCCACAATTTTTGCCATTTTTCTAAGTCAATCCCATGTCCAAAGTTTTTTCCCCAAGCTAGCATAGATCCTTTCACTTGTTCTTCATATAGTTTCACCTCTAATAGATAATCATAAAAATTTTTAATTACTTTTTCATCATTGCCTGTTAAAATTTTATCTAACTCGGTCGGTTTATTATAAAAGCCCTCATTTTTTCTATCTTCATTGTATCTAGAATGTATTTGCACATATGAATACCAATTGAGTTCAATACCTTCTTCTTTCAATTCTTGTATAGATTTAAGTTCACCCTCAGTATTCAATAATTCAGCATATCTAACTGTTTCTTCCCTTTTATATACTATTGGATATGAAAAAGCTTCAATAGTTGAGATCCAGACTGGAATTTTCAAGTAGTGCAACCTCTTAACCTTCTCCCAATTTGATAACAGAGCCTCTCTTATAAAATGATCTCTTAAATAACCATGCTCTTTAGCTCCTTTATACCATAAGTATGCATGCCACCCCAACAGCAGGTCATGACCCTCTAAATTCAAAAGCCTACCATTTCTTAGCATTATCCATTCCTTAATCCACATCAAACTAGCTGCCTGATAGTATAACTCCCAATCGGGTAGGCCCCACCCTCCCCTTGATTTGGCATCTTGTAACAGTTTACATTTTATTCTTGCTTTTTTCCCTTGCCATATAAATTTCAACACCATTTTATTTAATTCTTCAAAATAGCCTTTCCCCAACTTAATTGGAATAGTCTGGAACAAATATAACAGTCTAGGTAAGATATTCATTTTAATTGTTGCGATTCTACCAATCATTGATAATTGAAGGTTCTCCCATCTCGCCAAGTCTATTGCAATTTGTTGCTTCAATTTAAGATAATTATCTTCTTTAAGGGTGCTGCATTTGGCTGTTAGGTGAATCCCCAAATATTTAACTTTATTTGTGATTTGCATTTCCAAATTTTCCGCCAATTCTTCTTTTTGTTTTCGGGGTATATTTTTGGTCAAAATCTTTGTTTTATCTTTGTTTATTTTTAAACCTGCAACTTCTCCATACGCCTCAATTTCTCCTATCAATTTAGGTGCAGATTGAAATGGCTCCTCAAGAATGAAGACTAGATCGTCAGCAAATGCTTGCAACTTGTATTCTTCCTTTTTAATGGTCATTCCCTTTATTTCTTCCTCTTCTCTTATCTTTCTATTTAGTACCTCTAATGTTAAAACAAAAAGCAATGGTGATAGTGGACAGCCTTGTCTCGTACCTTTTTTAATTTCAATTGGATCCGTCAGTTCTCCATTTATCATTATCTTGGCTGTATGCCAGACTAATCTTATTGCATTCTTTTTTTTTTTCCAAAAAATTTTATTGGTTTTTTAAAACATTTATAAGGAAAAGGGTAGGTGGAATGGTATACAAATTTTGGCAGTTGCAAGTATGGCAGACGCCCCCTCCCTCCAAACTCATAAGATACATCTATGTATAAAACATTAGTACAAAATCATATAAAATCAGCATATTAATTCTAAAAAAAAAAAAATTTCAATCAGCTTATATATTATGATGTATAGTCTAGATATAATTTCATTATTACTTTAGGTCTGTTTATAACAATGTGATTTTCGTATTCATTTTTGTGATCTGAGCTTTCTTGGTGTTGCCCCTTCTCCCCCCGCTGGCAGAGCTCCGGCCCCTCCCGTGTCCTGTGTGACCGTTGAAGAGTCTTCTGTTTTTTCTAGGTTCGCTTTATTTTTTTCCATAAAGGCCTGAGCCTCTATGGGTGTATTAATTCTGATTCTTGTCTCCTCCCAGAATATCAGCATCCCTTCAGGCATCAACCATCTAAACCACACCCCTTTCTGGTATAATTTATTCACCAATTGCGAATAATTTTTTCTTTTCTCCCTAATTTTTTTGGGGATCTGCTTCAAGATGGTTATCTCCCTGTCGTGATATGTCAATGCTTGCCCCCTTTGTACACCCAGAATTATGTCTCTTGTGCTTTTCCTAAGAAATTTGATATGGACCTCCCTGGGTACATTGTGTGTTCTGGCATATGCTGAATTCACTCTATAGACCAGGTCTATCTCCCATTCCATCTGTTGTTTATCTTTGTGTATATATTCAGCTAGGATATTGGTCATAATGTCCCTTATATTTTCCCCATCTGCTTCTATAACATTTTGAAATCTAAGATAAAAGGACATTCTCTCAAATTCTGTTTTCATTTGTTGGATATCAAGTTCTTTGTTACCCTTCTGTAGAGCTTCTACCCCCCCCCCTCGCCTCTGCCACCCCACCCTCCACAAGGTCCAGTCTCTGTGAGTTCTTATAAATTTGGACTTGATTCTCTTTAATTTCTTCCTTCATTTCCTTTAATTGTTTCTTAATTTCTTCCTGGCCCTGTATGAGTTGCTGAAGCATTTGTTGCAAGTCCATCTCTGTACTCTTAGGTTGCATCAGTTCTGTAATCTTTGACTGTGTAGCAGGACTGGATGTTGCAGATGTCGGTGCAGAGGTAGCAAAGCCAGGTTTTCCAGGTGGTGGTCTTTTTGGAGACATAGTTTATAAAACAGAGAGATCAGTCAGTGTAGAGACTGGACAGCTGGAGAAGCAGAGCAGGCAGATGAGTCCAGGAGGCAGAAGATCCAAACAGATGGGAGTTTCTTTAGTCAGTCCAGCAATAGAGAAAAATTTTCTCTCCAGAGGGTTCAGGAAATAGCAATCCACAAGAGATTCTTCTGGGTGACACGGAGACAAAGACCGGAAGCCTGAATTTTCGCTGAGCGAGGGGTCTCTCCCGGCTGCCTTGAAAGAGGCGGTGGTGAGACCCTTGCTCAAGAAGCCTTCCCTGGACCCTTTGGAGCTGGCCAATTATCGTCCTGTCTCCAACCTTCCCTTTTTGGCGAAGGTTGTAGAGAGTGTGGTGGCCTACCAGTTTCCACGACATCTGGAGGAAAATGATTATCTAGACCCGCGCCAGTCCAGCTTCCGCCCCGGTCACAGCACGGAGACGGCCTTGGTCGCGTTGGTGGATGATCTCTGGAGGGCCAGAGATAGAGGCTGTTCCTCTATCCTGGTCCTATTAGACCTCTCGGCGGCTTTTGATACCATCGACCATGGTATCCTGCTGCGCCGGCTGGAGGGCTTGGAGGTCCGGGGCACCATTTTGCGGTGGTTCGGCTCCTACCTTTCTGGCCGGACGCAGCGTGTGTTGGCAGGAGAAGAGAGGTCGACCCTACGCCCCCTTACTTGTGGGGTGCCACAGGGGTCGGTCCTCTCGCCACTCCTGTTCAACACATATATGAAGCCGCTGTGTGAGATCATCCGTGGTTTCGGGGTGGGATACCATCTGTACGCTGATGATACTCAGCTGTACTTTTCTACCCCGAACCACCCCAACGAGGCCATCGAAGTGATGTCCCAGTGTGTGGAAGCCGTACGGATCTGGATGGATGACAACCGACTCAAGCTCAACCCCTCCAAGGCGGAGTGGCTGTGGGTACCAGCTCCCCGGTTCAGCCAATTAATTCCATCATTGGCCATTGGGGGCATTCAACTTGCCCCCGTGGAGCGGGCGCGCAATTTGGGTGTCCTCCTGGATGCCCGGCTGTCCATGGATGACCATGTGACAGCCATGGCAAGGGGGGCGTTCCACCAGGTTCGCCTGGTGCGCCAATTGCGCCCCCTACTGGACCGGGACGCCTTGCGCACAGTCACTCATGCGCTGGTGACGTCTCGCTTGGACTACTGTAACGCTCTCTACATGGGGCTTCCCTTGAAATGCACCCGGAGGCTACAGTTGGTCCAGAACGCAGCCGCGCGGGTAATTATGGGGAGTACTAGGTACTCCCATGTGACACCGTTCCTGCGCGAGCTGCACTGGCTTCCTGTGGTCTATCGGGTGCGTTTCAAGGTTTTGATAACAATCTTTAAAGCGCTCCATGGCTCAGGACCTAGTTACTTGCGGGATCGTATTCTGCCCCATACATCCCTGCGACCAATCCGCTCGCACAGAGAGGGCCTCCTCCAGGTGCCGTCCACTAGACGGTGTCGGGGGGCGGCGCCTAGGAGTAGAGCCTTCTCTGTGGCGGGCCCAGCCCTGTGGAATGACCTCCCTCCGGATATTAGGAATACCTCTGACCTCCGCTCCTTTCGTATTAAGCTTAAGACCCACCTATTCCAAGTAGCTGGCCTGGCTCAACTTTGATCTAACCATATCGCTCCTGACGGGTTTTTAATTGGGTATTTTAATTATATTTAATTATCTAGGGGTTTTTAAATACTGTATTCTAATTGTTTTTTATTCATCAGCCGACCTCCTCCTTGTGTATGTCCCGGTATATGTCTCTGTTATATGTTTGTTTTGTCCACATATTTATTTCATATGTTTCATTGTACGCCGTCCCGAGTCCTTCGGGAGAGGGTGCGGCTAAGAAATAAATATTTTTTATTATTATTATTATTATTATTATTATTATTATTATTATTATTATTATTATTATTATTATTTTAAAGGTGGAGTCAGGTTTCACAGTTCATGAAGACAACGGAAGTGTGCCATCTTGCCCTGCCAGCTTTGGGCTCAGAGGCATAACAAAATTTTAAAAATTCAGAAAATTCTCAGTTCACCCATAAGTTCTGGAACTAGATCCAATGAAAGTCACTTT
Organism: Natrix helvetica helvetica; assembly: GCA_029890345.1. NCBI lineage: Eukaryota > Metazoa > Chordata > Lepidosauria > Squamata > Natricidae > Natrix > Natrix helvetica. The sequence continues at coordinate 50,458 of JAKRSI010000970.1, forward strand.
TACAGGGGTGAGGCATCATTAGTTGGCTCTCCCCCCTCCTCCTTCCCCTGGGGGCAGAAGCAAAATCTTCTCAAGCCGCTTGTCCAAGGGGGGGGGGAAATCCCCCTCCCTCTAACCGCACCTCCAGCAAGAATCCGAAAGTTTAACTTTTAAAAAATGCTGAAAAGTCCATCAGTTCAAAAGAAAGGGAATGAAGAAAGGAAGCCTCTCACCATACCGCCGCTGCTTCCTTCAATAGTGTATTGTCCGATCGGCATGGAGCGAGACGCAGGCGCGCCCTCCGAAACTGCTCCCCGGTGCCTAGAGCGAAGCGGAGAAGCCCCCACCAGCCCCCGCCGATGCCAGGGCCCTCCGCGAGCCGCTCCCTCAGCAGGACGCCTCTCCGGGGCGTCCTGTGCCCCCCCCCAGAACGGGGGAAGCCCACCGGGAGAGCAGGAGCGGGCAAAGGATTTGCCCGTCGCCGTAGCCGCCGGAACCGGAAGTCCTCTTATTGCATTCATTGATAATGTGACAAAATTAGTGGACCAGAGGAATGCCGTTGATATAGTTTACTTGGACTTCAGTAAGGCTTTTGATAAGGTAGACCATAACTTACTACTAGATAAAGTAGAAGAATGTGGGTTAGACAGCATCACCACCAGATGGATTCGTAACTGGCTGACCAACCGCACTCAACGTGTAGTCCTCAATGGAACTGCATCTACATGGAGGGAAGTATGCAGTGGAGTACCCCAAGCACTGTTCCCTCTAAGCTGCGCGCTTGCGCAGCCGCGCACATAACAAGAAAACACCGCACAGAAGTTTCAAACTGCGCGCAGCTTTTTAATGTCTTAAAATATTACTGAAAATATCCCCCCTCCCCTCTCTCTGGACTGAACTCTCTCCTCCATCTGGTGATTGGTCAAATCAAGGAAGACTCTACCCGGAGACTGATGACGCTGCAGAAGGGAGAATTCTCATTGGTCCTCTGGGGCTTCGTTGGTTCCTGGGAAAACGTGATTTGCTGGTTGTAGCCTGCGTTTCCCTGCACATCCGGGGTTTCTCAGGCATTGCGTCGTCTGAAGCCCCGTTCTGAGCTAGCCAGCCTTTCTGAGATCCCTTCGCTTTGCAGAGAGAGGGAAGCAGCGTGGAATTGGACTGCCTGAACCAAAGGGGTCCACAGGATCTTGAGACTTGGTTTTTGAGCAGTACCATTCCACTCTTTCCTTTTCCCTTTCTGTCCTTCTTCTATCTTCTTTTGCTTTTGCTTTTCCTTTCCTTTCTCTTTTCCTTTCCTTTCTCCTTTCCTTTTTCCTTTCTTTCCTTTCCACTTCCCTTCCTTTCTCCATACCCAAGTATTTATGTATGTTCACTTTCTTGAGTTACCTATGAAGTAATAAAGGTGGGATAAAAATCTAATAAATAAACTCAAGTCCCATACCTTTCATCCTGTGATTTCTACTCCTCATGAATATGGGGCAAACGTTTGAGGATGGATTGGTGCAGAGGCCAAATAAATGGTATCTTGTTTTTGATAATTGCAAATTGACAGCTCTCTTTAATGATGGAAACAGAATCCTCATCTCTCTGGATTTTTTTTTCAGAGCCCTTTTGATGTTGCTAGTCTAAGTCAGCTAATGTTAGGGCTTTCTGCTAGCTTTTTTTAAATGCAGAATAACTGAGGAAGTGCTAATGAATCACTACTGAGTGACTTGCACAGCAGATTGCTGCCAAAAAAACAGAACTTTTTTGTGTTTTTCTATAATGTCATGTTTTTCCTGTAGTTTTTGGAAGTGAACTAATCGGGTTAGTCTGCTCACTACATAGTGATTATTCTTTGTTCTGATTTCCTGAAGTAAAGCTCAAGAACACGTCATATTGCTCAGATAAGACACTCACTTCTGAAAGCCGTTCTGCAATCTATCACCCTGCTTGATTTTTTTTGTTTCTTAAAGATAAATACAACTAGACAGAGATGCTACAGTTGGTGTTAATTTCACTATGTAATTAACTAATTCACTAATTTCACTCTTTCCTTCCCTTTCTTTTTTCCTTTCCTTTCTCTTTTCCTTTCCTTTCTTCTTTCCAATTTCCTTTCCTTTTTCCTTTCCTTCTTTTCCATTTCCTTTCCTTTTTCCTTTCTTCTCTTTTCCTTTCTTTTTCTTCTTTCCCAATTCCTTTCCTTTCCCTCCCCCTCCCTTCCCTTCCCTCCTTCGTGGGGGTCTGAGGGAGAGGGGGGGGACCCTTTACCTCCTTGCCCCCCTCCCCAACATCTGCTCTGATGGCAATTATGGCTTAAAGAAATTCAGGTGTTCAGGCATGAAAACATGCCACTCAAACACTATACTTTTCCGCACACACTGAAAAAAAATTAGAGGGAACATTGACCCCAAGGCTCTGTTTTAGGCCCAGTACTCAACATCTTCATCAATGATTTGGATGAGGGAATAAATGGGGAACTCATCAAATTTGCAGATGACACCAAGCTGGCAGGAATAGCCAACACTCCAGAAGATAGGCTTAAGATACAGAAGGATCTTGACAAACTTGAACATTGGGCACTATCTAATAAAATGAAATTCAATGGTGAAAAGAGTAAGGTTCTACTTTTAGGCAACAAAAACGGAATGCATAGGTACAGTATAGATGATACCTTGCTCAGTAGTAGTAACTGTGAAAGGGATCTTGGAGTCCTAGTGGACAACCATTTAAATATGAGCCAGCCGTGTGCAGCAGCTGCCCAAAAAGCCAACACAGTTCTAGGCTGCATCAATAGAGGGATAGAATCAAGATCACGTGAAGTGTTAATACCACTTTATAATGCTTTGATAAGGCCACACTTGGAATACTGCATTCAGTTTTGGTCACCACGATGTAAAAAAGATGTGGAGACTCTAGAAAGAGTGCAGAGAAGAGCAACAAAGAGGATTAGGGGACTGGAGACTAAAACATATTTATTTATTTCTTTGGATTTATAGACCGCCCCCTCTCCCATAAAGGGACTCGGGGCGGTGTACAGTCAATGAAACACAGATAAAATACATAAATAACAATATAAATAATATGTAAAAAATTAAATACTTGAGCATTTGAGTGGAGGAGGTGAGACTGTACAAAGAAATAAATATAGTATAAAAGCCCTAAAACATCCCAATTAAAATACCCAAACCCAATTAAAATATATCCCCGGGAGGTAAGACTAAGAGTGTGCCAGGCCAGCTAATTGAAACAGGTGAGTCTTTAGTTTTTGACGGAAGGAACGGAGGTCAGTGGTGGTTCTGATGTCGGGGGGGAGGTCATTCCAGAGGGTTGGGCCCATCACAGAGAAGGACCTACTCCTAGGTGTCGCCCGCTGGCATTGCCTGGTGGACGGCACCAGGAGGAGTCCCTCCCTGTGAGAGCGGATTGGTCGTAGGGACGTGTGTGGTAGGATGCGATCCTGCAGATAACTAGGTCCTATGCCATGGAGCGCTTTAAAGATGGTAATCAATACCTTGAAACGCACCCGAAAGGCCACAGGCAGCCAGTGCAGCTCGCGCAGGAGGGGTGTTACGCGGGAGTATCGTGCACTCCCCATGATGGCCCGCGCGGCTGCGTTCTGGACTAGCTGTAGTCTCCGGATGCGTCCCAAGGGGAGCCCCATGTAGAGGACATTGCAGTAGTCCAGGCGAGACGTCACCAGCGCGTGAGTGACCGTGCATAGGGCACTCCGGTCCAGTAGGGGGCGCAATTGGCGCACCAGGCGAACCTGGTGGAACGCCCCCCTTGCCACGGCTGCCACATGGTCATCCATTGACAGCCGGGCATCAAGGAGGATGCCCAAATTGCGCGCCCGTTCCACAGGGGACAGTTGTTCGCCCCCTATGGCCAGCGATGGTATCAGCTGGCTGAACCGAGGTGCCGGTAGCCACAGCCACTCAGTCTTGGAGGGGTTGAGTTTGAGTCTGTTGTCCCCCATCCAGACCCCGACGGCTTCCAAACACCGGGACATCACTTCGACAGCCTCGTTGGGGTGGTTTGGGGTTGAAATGTACAGCTGAGTATCATCAGCGTACAGATGGTACTCAACCCCAAAGCCATATGATGAACGGTTGCAGGAACTGGGTATGTCTAGCTTAATAGAAAGAAGGACTAGGGGAGACAGGAGAGCAGTCTTCCAATATCTCAGGGGTTGCCACAAAGAAGAGGGAGTCAAGCTATTCTCCAAGGCACCTGAGGGTAGAACAAGAAGCAATGGGTGGAAACTAATCAAGGAGAGAAGCAACTTAGAACGGAGGAGAAATTTCCTGACAGAACAATTAATCAGTGGAACAGAAGTTGCCTCCAGAAGTTGTGAATTGTAGGAATGAGAGGTAAGGCTTACGTACAGGCATGCGTAGAAACTACCATGGTCTCAGTGGCTGTTATCTTGGAAGCCTACAAGCTCACATAATTAGCAGAACCAAATGCAGGAATAAGGGAAAGGTGATGTGCACAGTCTGTTATCTTTAGCTCATTAATTCACCAGAGCAAAGGCATGAGGTAACCTTGGCCTGAATAGTATTCTTGATTCATTAGGGAAGATTTGGGGGAGTGAACCTGTTATAGCAATGTGTTGTTGCTCTGTGCTTTGCTTGTAAAAACTTTATAAAAGCCAAATAAACTCTGCGAGAGGCAGACAGATATTTTGGACACAAACTGCGTGATGGATTTCTGAAACCTACAGTGAATGCCCCAATACTGGAAGTCTTTAAGAAGATGTTGGATAGCCATCTGTCTGAAACGGTATAGGGTTTCCTGCCTAGGCAGGGGGTTGGACTAGAAGACCTCCAAGGTCCCTTCCAACTCAACTATTGTATTGTATTGTATTGTATTGTATTGTATTGTATTGTATTGTATTGTATTGTATTGTAAATGTCCCTATGTCAAAAGTCCAAAACCACAAGGTTCAATTAAAGTTTGTTAATGACACGTAGTCCATACCTGTAAAAAAAGGAGAAGTAAGACCCCCATCTCCTTATAAGGCTTTTTCCTCAAGGTAACCAATAAGAAATATGTTAGATTGGGTAAAGGAAGGCACAAGAGGCTAGCGATAACAGCTCTATATTGAAGTACGTGCAGACAACCACTGAAGAGATGGTTGGACAGCTCCCCTTTTTAAATGGGAGCTGTCCAGCCTCTCAGCCAATCAGGTGCTCCTCTCTTCCCGCCAGCAACAGAGGACCTGAGTGGAGACTTCCATTGTTTAGCAGCAACAGAGGGGGAAGTATCTAACACCCCTCCCCTCTAGGATGGAACATTCTAACTGGTCCCGTATTCCTGTAAGTAGGCAGGCCTTTGCGTTACTCTGCTGGACCTGTGCAGTTCAGTTTGCTGGTTGCCCTCGCGCAGGTAGGACGGACCTGTTGTTTCTTCGGGTCCACCTGGTGGAACCTCTATAGACCAGCTGGCTAGCTCACCATCCCATCCTTTCCATCTAGGGTGTGGATTATTATCATCTGTTTATCCCCTTTCGTAGGGAATCCTGGCTCGCCAACTTACGGTAACAACGACAGCACCCAGAAAAGAGCTTGGCCCTGTGGCAATTATACGAACATGATATATTCGAGGTCAGACCTACTGCTGCTGCGAGAGTCCCCCCTCTCGCAGGTATGGCCCTCCGCCCTTCCAAGGGCCCACCTTGATGACGGGTTTACTAACCCAGAGAGGTGGAGGAAGCGGAGACTCAGGGGTTTTTTAATTAGGTGTTTTTTAACAGTTTTAGGGGGTTCTAGGGTGGGGGGGAGGGTTAATCAGGCCAGGAGTGTGATTAGAGCCAGGCGAACAGGTGTGGTCGGGAGGGAAGTGAGCGGAGTGGGGGAGGGGAGGGAAAATGACATGCCAGCAGAGGGCTTTTCTATACCAACGGTCGTAGGGAAGGGTGGGTGCGAGGACAGACGAAGAGCCTGTAGTCGGTTGGGAGACCGTGGTCGCTGGACACGCCCGGTCACTTGTACCAACCCCCGCATCCTAGGAGGCCAGGACCTACCGAGCAAGGGCCTGCGGCTGATGTTATGCAACGCGAGGTCTGTTGTCAACAAGGCCCCCCTCATTAATGACCTGATTTCGGAGGGGGAGCTGGACCTCGCAGGAATAACAGAGACCTGGTTGGGCCACGAGGGAGGTTTACCGCTCGTGAAAATGTGCCCACCAGGCTACCGAGCATTCCACCAGCCACGGGCCCAGGGTAGGGGCGGTGGGGTAGCAGTGATTATACGGGAAGGCCTGGAACCGAGTGAGTTCACTGTGCCACAGATATCCGGGTGCGAGTCTCTTGGCATGAGATGGGGCCCAGGGAGACAGTTGGGCCTGCTGATTGTATACTTGGCTCCTCGCTATACATCAGCGGCCCTGCCTGAACTCCTCGAGCTGATCGCAGAGATAGCGGTTGAGACCCCCAAACTTTTGGTTATGGGGGATTTCAACCTGCCGTCGATGGGAGAAGCATCCGAGGTGGTTCGGGAGTTCATGGCTTCCATGACAGCCATGGACCTGACTCAGTTAATTCAGGGTCCCACACATGAGGGAGGCCACACACTGGATCTTGTTTTTGTCTCTGGCCAGTGGACGAGTGATCTGGGAATAGGGGACTTAGTTATTACGCCCCTGTCATGGTCAGATCACTCACTTCTCCGGCTTGACTTCCCTGGCGCTACCCCCCACTGCGGGGAGGCGGAACCAGATCGTCTTAGATGGTTCCGCCCCAGGCGCCTGATGGAACCGGATAGGTTCCAGATGGAGCTTGGGCCACTTCCTGTAGACCTGACCCACTCCCGGATGGAGGACCTGGTGGCCGCATGGAATAGTACCGCCGCCGGGGCCTTAGACCGGGTTGCGCCTTTGCGGCCTCTCCTGCGGCAACGAACCACCCTGGCCCCTTGGTTTACCGAGGAGCTCAGGGTGATGAAACGCCACAAGAGACGCCTAGAGAGCAGATGGAGATCCTCCCGTTCCGAATTTGACCGAACACAGGTAAGAACCTACTTAAGGACCTACCTTGTGGCATTAAGAGTGGCCAAGCGTCGACATTGTGCCGCACTTATTGCGTCCGCAGACAACCGCCCTGCTGCCCTGTTTCGGGTGACCCGCTCCCTCCTGTCACAGAGGCGGTGGGAAGCCCCCTTGCAGGGCAGGGCAGAGGAATTTGGGGAATATCTGCAGGATAAAATCGCTCAAATCCGGAGGGAATGGATCCCCCTCAGTGGGCTAGGGGGGACGTCCGAGGCGAGTCTTGAGGGACCATTCTGGGAGGAGTTTGACTCTGTTGTCGCCGAGGATATGGACAGGTTGCGTGGGCGACTGCAAGCCACTACATGTTTATTAGACCCGTGTCCCTCCTGGCTTGTACTGGCATCCTGGGAGGTTACACGAGACTGGCTCCTGGTGCTAGTGAACGCTTCATTGAGTGAGGCGTCCTTACCGGCCGCCTTGAAAGAGGCGGTGGTAAGGCCCTTACTCAAGAGGCCTTCTCTGGACCCAACGGAGCTAGCTAATTATCGTCCCGTCTCCAACCTTCCCTTTTTAGCGAAGGTTGTAGAGAGTGCGGTGGCACAACAGTTCCCACGTCACCTGGAGGAAACTGACTATCTAGACCCGCGCCAGTCCGGTTTCCGGCCCGGTCACAGCACGGAGATGGCCTTGGTCGCGTTGGTAGATGATCTTTGGAGGGCCAGGGATGGGGGTTGTTCCTCCATCCTGGTCCTATTAGACCTCTCAGCGGCTTTTGATACCATCGACCATGGTATCTTATTGCGCCGGCTGGAGGGGTTGGGGGTGAGGGGCACCGTTTTGCGGTGGTTCTGCTCCTTCCTCTCCGGCCGGACGCAATGCGTGTTGGCAGGGAGCAGAGGTCGACCCTGAGGCCGCTCACTTGTGGGGTGCCGCAGGGGTCGGTCCTCTCGCCTCTCCTGTTCAACACATATATGAAGCCGCTGGGTGAGATCATTCGTGGTTTCGGGGTCGGATACCACCTGTACGCTGATGATACGCAGCTGTACATCTCCACCCCAAACCACCCCAACGAGGCTGTCGAAATGGTGTCCCGGTGTTTGGAAGCCGTACGGGTCTGGATGGGAGGCAACAGACTCAAGCTCAACCCCTCCAAGACGGAGTGGCTGTGGCTACCGGCGACCCGGTTCAAATAGTGGATTCCATCACTGGCCATTGGGGGCGAGCAACTGGCCCCCATGGAGCGGGTGCGCAATTTGGGCATCCTCCTAGATGCCCGGCTGTCGATGGATGAGCACGTGGCAGCCGTGGCGAGGGGGACGTTCCACCAGGTTTGCCTGGTGCGCCAATTGCGCCCCCTATTGGACCGGGACGCCCTTCGCACAGTCACTCATGCGCTGGTGACGTCCCGTCTGGACTACTGCAACGCTCTCTACATGGGGCTTCCCTTGAGATGCAACCGGAGACTACAGCTGGTTCAGAATGCGGCCGCGCGGGCAATTATGGGGAGTACCAGGTACTCCCATGTAACACCTATCCTGCGCGAGCTGCACTGGCTACCTGTGGTCTACCGGGTGCGTTTCAAGGTGTTGATTACCATCTTCAAAGCGCTCCATGGCACAGGACCTAGTTACTTGCGGGATCGCATCCTACCCCATACATCCCTGCGGCCAATTCACTCTCACAGAGAGGGACTCCTCCGGGTGCCGTCCACTAAGCAATGCCAGCGGGCGGCGCCCAGGAGTAGGGCCTTCTCTGTGATGGGCCCAGCCCTCTGAAATGACCTCCCCTCAGATATTAGGACCACCACCGACCTCCGCTCTTTCCGTATGAAACTCAAGACCCACCTGTTCCAACTAGCCGGCCTGGCTCAATTATAGTATTTCCTTCTAATCCTCCTGGCAGTTATTTTAAACTATAGGGTAGTTTTTAATGTTGTATTATATTTTACCATTACTGGACTAATTTTACCATTATTGGATTGATTTTAATGAATTGGTTTTATGAGTCCTAATGCCTCCTCTCTCTCTATATAAATATAAATGTAATTGTATATACATTATGCAATGCTTATGTAATTATATATGCTTTTAACTTCCAATTGTACACCGCCCCGAGTCCCTAATCTAATCTAATCTCCTGGAACCTTTCGCAGGTCCCAGCTGGAACTTCTGGTGGTGGATCTCCCCGGCCCACATCGACGTCAGAGAAGTCTCTTGATGTGTCCGGGACTGTCGGGGGGTGGTGCTGCTCGAGTCGTGGAGGAGTCACAGTTGGTTGTCGGAGTGGGGAGTTGGTCAGTCGACCCCGGAGTTGGTCGATGTGTCTTCTCCAATGTTGTCCGTCCTCGAGTCTTACAGAGTAGGATCTCGGGCCGGTGACGCCGACTATGGTCGCAGGTATCCATAGCACTACCACCACCCCGTATAATTGTGTGCATATATGCGCAGCCTATGCTGAATGATCTGACCCTGCTCGTGGAATCTGGGGGTGTTTCAGTGGAGTAGTTGGGGTGTAGCCGGTCCAGGTGGGACCTGAGACAGCAGCCCATGAGGAGTTCGGCCGGGCTTCTTCCAGTGGTGGCACCAGGTGAGATGTGCTGTATTAACAGGTAGTGGTCTATTCCTGTTTGCCAGTCGCCCGGGCCCATCTTGTTGAGACTAATAATGATACAATGTTTTAATTGAAGGAGAAAAACAAAAATATAACAATCTTGTTAGACTAACAATAATACAATGAAACACTGACATATATATGAATAATTTAGAATTTTCTGTTATAAAATGAAGGATAAAGATAATAAATGAACTAATGTACATTTGATAGAAGATTGGTAATATAATATATAACTCTAAGTGCATATCCTGTTGAAAGCAGTGAAAGATATACAAACATAAACACTTGGTAAATTCTTTTATACTGTAAAAATATTTAAAATGAGACAATGATTGCATAAAGGTATGCTGTTGCTAAGCAGACAATCAAGAATGCAAGAGAATTAAGCTTATTGAAAAGAAAGAAATATTAATTGTAATTGAACATATGCTGCACAATGAAAGTGAGGTTTTTGGCTATATTGGATGGAAAAACTGGGATTGTATATGTAATTGAAAATACGGATGCAAAAGCACTTGTAACCAAACGACATGCTGTATGTAATGGATGAAAATTTTTTTAATGTTGTCTTTTATGCTTAAAAATAAAAAAACATGTGGAAAAAAAAACCCTTGCCGTGAATTGTGGGCCATTGTCTGTCACTAGCACGTCAGGGAAACCGTGAGTCGCGAACAGCTTCCATAGTGCCTTGATGACCGAGTCGGTGGTAGTGGATGTCATCAGGACTACCTCTAGCCACTTTGAGAATACTTCCACGATTATGAAGAAGGTATGGCCGTGGACTGTCCCGGCAAAGTCTATATGTATTCTAGACCACGGTGCTTGGGGCCGCTCCCACTCCTTTGCGGGCGCCTCTGGGGGAGCCGGCCTGGATTCCTGGCAGGGTGTGCATGTGTCTACCCACTCCTGTATGTCTCTGTCCATGTTGGGCCACCACACATAACTCCTTGCCAGTGCCTTCATCTTGACTATCCCTGGGTGACCCATGTGAAGCACCTCTAAAACGGCTATTTGTAGTTGTTTTGGAATGACCACCCGGTCCCCCCCATAACAGACAACACTTGATTGCCGACAATTCATCCCTCTTCTAAAAATACATTTTATATTCTGGCCCAACCGGCCCCTTGGGCCACCCCCTCCACACCCAGTTCAGAATCTGTTTGATGATGGGGTCCTTTGTGGAGTGACGTGCGACATCACTGGAGGAGACTGGTCCGGAGTCCAGGCAGTCAAGCAGGAGTAGCACGGTCTCGGGGTGGGGTCATCAAGCAGTTCTGGTAGGGGGCAGCGGCTCAATGCATCGGCATGTCCTAGTGTGGTGCCTGGGCGGTGGATGAGCCGATAGGAATAGGCAGCCAGGAAAATAGTCCATCCGGTCATTCGGGGGGAGAGTGACACCGGGGTGGGGCGGTCCCCCACCAACAGTCCCAGCAGAAGCTTGTGATCCATAATTAGGTCAAAGTCCCTGCCGTACAGATATTCGTGGAACCGCTTGACTCCCACCACTGCAGCCAGAGCCTTGCGGTCCAGCTGGCTGTAGTTCCGTTCCACCGCAGACAGTGTCCTTGAGTAGAACACGATGGGGGCTTCCGTACCGTTTGGCATCTGATGGCTCAGGACAGCACCAACGCCAAAAGGGGAGGCGTCGCAGGTCAGTTCCAAGGGTAGGGTCTGGCTGTATTGCACAAGGAAAGAGTCCACGGATAACAATCATTTCGCGGTGGTGAATGCTTTGGCCTCGGCTTTGCCCCATGTCCACTCTGCGTTCTTTGCCAGCAGCCGGTGTAGCGGTTCAGCAGCTGTCGCTTTCTGCTTGAGAAACACGCTATAGAAGTTAAGGAGCCCGAGGAACTCCTGCAGCTCGGTCTGATTCCTCGGTGTGCGGGCTTCCTTAATAGCTTTAATTTTTTGGTTAGTCGGGTGAATTCCCGAACAATCGATCATATAAACCCAGAAACTCTAATTTTGGTACATTTATTTTACATTTTTCTCTTTTGAGACAGAGGCCCTCGTCTCTGATTCTGCTTAGAACGGTACGGACTCATTTTAAAAGTTGCTCTACGTTTGTGGCCAATACCAGTATGTCGTCGAAATAGGGGATGACTCCTGGTATCCCCTGCAAAAGTCGTTCCATAATGCTTTGGAACAGTCCAGGGGCGATACTAACTCCGAATTGTAGGCGGTTACATTTGAACGCCCCCCTGTGCGTCACGATGGTTTGGGCCTCCGCAGTAGCGCCATCTACTGGCAGCTGCTGGTATGCCTGCGCCAAATCCAATTTTGCAAAAATCTTTCCCGGACCGAGGGAGTGTAACAGATGATTGACTACCGGGTATGCGTACCTGGTATGCGCTTTGTTGCAATCCTTTGTTAATTGTGCATTTATAGTCAGCGCATATTCTGATAGACCCGTCGGACTTAATGGGGGTCACGATCGGCGTCTCCCAGCGGGCGTGATCGACTGGTTCGAGGATGCCCTGGCTTACCAGTTTATCGATTTCTTTGTCAATTTTTGGCCAGAGAGCGAAAGGTACTCTCCTGGGCTTAAGTCGAATTGGAGCTATGCTTGGGTCTAAGCTAAAGGAAATTGGGTCCCCCTTGTACTCACCCAGACTGGAGGCGAAGACGTCCTCAAACTCCTTAAATATGGTTTCGGCGGTACTCCCAGTGGCTGGCCCTTCTCCGGTCTGCTGCTCGTCCACGGTGTTGACTTCAGCCATGACCATCCCCAAAGCCTGAAACCAGTCCAGTCCAAATAGGCTTTGCAGGTCGTCCCTGACCACAATCACGTGTAAGCTCTTACTGAGCTTCTTGTAGCGCACCCTGAAAGTGCCTTGCCCACGAGATGGACCAGGTTGCCCTGATAGTCGCGAAGGCGTACACCTGTATCCTGAGAAGTCTAAGCTTGTCATGTTCTGCAACAGCAGGACTTCCATTGTGCCGCTATGGCCACCATCTTGCCTTTTTTGACCCCACCTTGATTCCTAGAATTCTGTTAGCATAACATATTGTAGGAAGTTATCACCCAGCCCTCTCCTGTGAGAGAAAAAAAGCAAATGCCCATTGTGCGTAGAGAGAGGAAGAGGTGCGCATACCCGCTGACGACAGGACCCCTCCTGGGTAGCTGCGGCTGGTCCTCCGGGTCTCTCCCCAAGACTTGAAAACTGTTAGAAAAGTCCCTGCGTGCAAGGGCGCGAAATAAGGTTCCCGTGGTGAGGAACGCGAAAAGTCCCTCCGAAGGGCACAAAGAAAAGTCCCCCGAAGGGCGCGAAATAGTCCCTCCGAAGGGCAAGAAAAAAAGTCCCTTTAAAAGGGCGCAAAAGGTCCTCTAAGGACGCGAAGCGGGGAATACAAAGTGGCAAGCATGGCTAGGACGAAGTGAGCCCCACATCTGAGCGGGATCATGGGAAGCGGTAGCTCGCGGGTGGCCACGGAAACCCCCCTAGCGGAGCTGTTGGGGGCCTGGGACAAAAAGGCAGATGCCTGTCCTGGCCAGAATGAAAAGGAAAGCAAAACAGATATGTAGAAAAATGGGCTTTGCTGAAAGATGATACAGGAAAAGCTAATTTGGCTAAAAAGGTACTTAAAAGAAAAGGGAAAATGGTGAAGTTTCTTTTTTCTCTTGTCTGTCTCTTTCTCTGTCTTCTATGCAACCATGTGGTTTGTTTGTTAAGATTTGTGCCTTCCCTAATTTAACAGATTTGTGCTGGGAATGACTAGGATGTGTAAACCCGAGAGTTCTCTCCCCCCCTCTTATTTTCTCCTTGTCCTTGTGTAAATGTGTGCCTAAGTCTTTGTGCAACCTCAAGGTAATTGTAACTATAAAATGTCTGCAATCCAAAAAGACAAGAATTTTAAAGTGTTTAAAGAAAGAAAAGAGTAAACTGGCAGAAATTGCCTTCGCTCAGTTTGTTGGGCCCAGAAAACTGAGTGAAAGGGGAGGGGAGTCTTTACTTTGTGTTTGTTTGGCCAACAGGAACAGAGTAAAGAGAAGTATTCTTTCTTCCTTCCTACCCTATACCTTAAAGTAACAACCCAGAAAATGTTTTAAGTTCATTTACAAGAAACGCTTCATCCTTGCACTTATTGTGTGTTTAAATGATTTTACCTGTTCATTTCTTTCCTGAAGCATGTGAATCCAGACCCCATTTCTCATCTGTGATATCCCCACAATGTTACCAGTTTATCTGTTTAGTAACTGATGGTTTTATTTTTCAAACTCTGCCTGCAAGCTATCTACCCCCCCACGCCCCTCCCTTACCTCTAATCCTCCAACAATGCCTTTTCTGTGGGGGAGGGGACCTTGTTCTCATGTCTTTCAACCCTGCACAGATGAGCAGAGCACATGGATCCAGATGCCTCTAGAGGAGACCCTCCATCCATTTCAGCCAGGAATTGGGTTTGGATCTAGTCCTCCACTGAATGTCCAGCAACCAGAGTGAAGCCTAACTCACCAGCCTTACTACCAAACCAAGCATGCCACCCTAGCAGACATGAAAGAACCCTGAAGGAGATGAAGAAGTAAAGACCAAATGACTCTCCAATTCCCAGAAGACAGCAGTAAAGACTACAGGGGAGGGTGAAAATTGATTGTAAAGTTTTCTTTCTTTGCCTCCTTCACAAAAAATTCATTGTAAGGTTTTCTTTCCTGTCTCGTTTATATTGTAATCAGTTTAATGTATTCATATAAGAATTGTATTTGAGAGTGGCTGGCACAGCAAAAACTGAACACCTTAGATTTCTGGCTGGTGGGAGGGAAATTTATCCAAAATATCTGTATTTTCTGTATTGTAGAAGCAGCTACACACACACAAACACACACACACGTACAAAAGAGAGAGAGGCCCCATTCAGAATTAGATTGAAACTATCTCCTTGATTTAACTCCACACAAAGCTTTTCCTAGGTTGATTTTTGCCCTTGCACAAAAGCCTAAACAGTGATATCACCCCTTTAATCCCATGGGGAGGGTCAATTCCCCTCAGGCAATTCCCCCACTTGAAGAGTAGCAGAAAGGATCTTCAAAACTCAAACCCTGACTGTGACTCAAAAAAAAATGATGCTGCCCAATAAAGCAGGACATGTTGCACTGGTGGTCTCTGATAGGAGTCCCTGGGCTCACTGTGTGTAATTAAAAAAAAATACTAAATAGCTTGTATTGCACACTAGCTAAACTCAATTTGGCCTCACTAAAATAAGAGCTAGGACAGGTTCAAGAACCATCCCTTTGAAATGGGCAGCCTGTAACTTAAAGGAAAAGCATGGCTGTGAAGAATTTTGGGACTTGAGAGAGAATTTCTATAAGATGTTGTACAGATGGCATTTAGATCCAATAATAATAATAATAATAATTTATTAAATTTCTAGACCGCCCCCTCTCCCCGGAGGGACTCGGGGCGGTGTACAGGAATAAATTTAAAGCATACAAACAATCATACACATAGGTAAAAACCAAATTAAACAACCCCTGTACAATTTATAAAAATTAAAAAACAAACCTTAAAACCAATCTTAAAAATTTAGAAATAGAACTGAGGTGGGATAGGTGGAATTAGGCCAAGCCGGCTAGCTGGAATAGGTGGGTTTTAAGTTTCTGACGGAAAGAGCGGAGATCCGTGGTCATTCTAATGTCGGGGGGAAGGTCATTCCAGAGGGTCGGGCCCATCACAGAGAAGGCCCTTCCCCTAGGCGTCGCCCGCTGGCACAGCCTAGTGGACGGCACCCGGAGGAGTCCCTCTCTGTGTGAGCGAATCGGCCGGAGGGATGTATGGGGCAGGATACGATCCCGCAAATAACTAGGTCCTGTGCCATGGAGCGCCTTAAAAATGATGGTCAACACCTTGAAGCGCACCCGAAAAGCCACAGGTAGCCAGTGTAGCCCGCGCAGGAGCGGTGTTACGTGGGAGTAGCTAGAGACTCCCGAGACTGCCCGCGCGGCCGCATTCTGAACCAGCTGCAGCCTTCGGGTGCATCTCAAGGGGAGCCCCATGTAGAGAGTGTTACAGTAGTCTAGCCGGGACGTCACAAGCGCATGAGTGACTGTGCGAAGGGCGCTCCGTTCCAATAGGGGACGCAATTGGCGCACCAGGCGAACCTGGTGGAACGCCCCCCTGGCCACGGCTGTCACATGGTCATCCATGGACAGCCGGGCATCCAGGAGGACGCCCAAATTGCGTACCCGATCCACGGGGGCCAGACGTTCACCCCCAATGGCCAGTGATGGAGTGAGCTGGTTGAACCGGGGCGCCGGTAGCCACAGCCACTCAGTCTTGGACAGGTTGAGCTTGAGTCTGTTACTTCCCATCCAGATCCGTACGGCTTCCAGACACCGGGACATCACTTCGATAGCATCGTTGGGGTGGTTTGGGGTAGAAATGTACAGCTGGGTATCATCCGCGTACAGATGGTAGTCTACCCCAAACCCATGAATGATCTCGGCCAGCGGCTTCATATATGTATTGAACAGGAGAGGCGAGAGGACCGACCCTTGTGGCACCCCACAAGAGAGCGGCCTCGAGGTCGACCTCTGCCCCCCTGCCAATACAAATTGCACTCGGCCAGAGAGGTAGGAGGAGAACCACCGCAAAACGGTGCCCCTCACCCCCAACCCCTCCAGTCGATGCAATAGTATACCATGGTCGATGGTATCGAAAGCCGCCGAGAGATCTAATAGGACCAGGATGGAGGAGCAACCCCCATCTCTGGCCCTCCAGAGATCATCCACCAACGCGACCAATGCTGTCTCCGTGCTGTGGCCGGGCCGGAAACCGGACTGGCGCGGGTCCAGATAATCATTTTCCTCCAAGTGGCGCAGAAACTGTTGTGCCACCACACTCTCTACAACCTTCGCCAGAAAGCAAAGGTTGGAGACGGGACGGTAGTTGGCTAACAGAGCTGGGTCCAGGGAAGGCTTCTTGAGGAGGGGCCTCACCACCGCCTCTTTCAGGCGGCGGGGGCCGGCAGAAACCCTTCACTCAAGGAAGCGTTGACTAACTCCTGGAGCCAGCCTCATGTGACCTCCCAGGATGCCAGTACAAGCCAGGAGGGACACGGGTCCAATAAACATGTGGTGGCTCGCAGTCGCCTATGCAACCTGTCCATATCTTCGGAAGTAACAGAGTCAAACTCCTCCCAGAATGGGACCTCACGACCCGCCTCTGACGTCCCTTCCAGACCACTAGTAGGGACCAACTCGCTTCGAATCTGAGCGATTTTGTCCTGCAGATACTCCCCAAATTCCTCTGCTCTGCCCTGCAGAGGAGCTTCCCGCGGCCTCTGTTGGAGGAGGGAGCGGGTCACCCCAAACAGGGCGGCAGGGCGGTTATCTGCGGACGCAATAAGAGTGGCACAATACTGACGCTTGGCCACTCTTAACGCCACAAGGTAAGTCCGTAAATGGGCTCTTACCTGAGTTCGGTCAGATTCAGAGCGTGATGATCTCCATCTGCTCTCTAGGCGTCTCTTGTGGTGCTTCATCACCCTCAGCTCCTCGGTGAACCAAGGAGCCTGGGTGGTTCGCTGCCGCAAGAGAGGCCGCAAAGGCGCCACCCGGTCCAAGGCCCCAGTGGCCGCACTATTCCATGCAGCCACTAGGTCCTCCGAACGGGTGTGGGTCAGGGCTAGCCTGTATGTATCTGAACTTACAATCTAAATGTTGGAGATGTGGTTGTGTTAATGCCACATACTACCATATCTGGTGGACTTGTAAAAAAGTTAAAGCATTTTGGATAAAAATATCCAAACACTGGAGACATGGAGGCTGCTTGGAAAGATGGTTTTAATGGTGGACAGGACCACATGGCCTGAGCCCTGAACAGAAAAGGTGATCACATGCTTCAATGTTGGTGGAGAAGAAGAGAAGGGAAAGAAGGGCTGAAGAAGGGCTTGCAGGGATTTTTATAATCTGTTCAGCCCCACCTATCTGTTTCCTGTTCCTGTGTAAGAAATGTATTCTGATTGGCTGTCAGACTCACATGGGCCAATGCAAGGGCAACCCTCTAGGCTGAGTTTTGAATCCAGGTTTGGTTGAATTCTCAGAGTTCTCAGATGCCATGTGGTCAGTTGAGTAAAGGCTTATATTATCATGCCTTCATTCCCATCCCCCTGGAGCTGAAGGGGAGAACTCTTTATTATGTAAAGTGGACTAGCTTGGCCTTCTTAATGGCCCATTGATAAAGTGAGGATGGCAGGAAGCTGCAGGAATTTACTTAGTTTTTAAAATGTGTTTCTCCCTTTTTCACATCCAGGAAAATATAATATTCTGCCTTATCAATATTTCCTAGGATATTTCATTTTTCTGGGAGAGGGCTGGGTGATAACTTCCTACAGTATCCTTATTACTATTCCCCTTCAAAATAAAAGCACACAAAACAAACCTCAAAATTACAAAATACTGTAAACTGTATAAAAATCCTTGCACTCATCAAACTAATTGATCAGCTGTTCCAGAGCTGCATGCTGTTGTTGGTTCTGCTCATCAATAAACCTTCTTTCTTAAAGCAGCCTCCATTTTATTCCTGGCTTGAAACTGGATTGATTTTTCTTCCTACACTATCAATGCTTTCCAAATTAATCAAATATGGTTACTGAATTTTGCTGTCACCCACCTACTCTATTGTTTTATCTATTTCAGAATCTTGCTCCCGAATATAGTTGCTCAGGTGACTATGTTATTCTTTACATAAATTCTGGGTCACAATGTAATTTGTGTACAAGGTGTGAAGTAGAAGTCGGTCCATTTTTGCTTACAAATTATACACCGAACAAAACAAGATAGTACAATTTAGTCGATGCACGAGACTCAAGGCAACAGTTAGGATTTCAGCTCAACCTGGTGTAATAAAGAATAAGCGATGCAGTGCTCTGTTCAGTACAGGAAGGAGCCGGCCCTTAGGCCTAGGCCATCAATCCGGCATTTTCCTCTGCGTTTCCGCAGAGGCGCGCTCCGACAGTGTCCATGGGGCTGACAGCTCAACCCAGGATCGTTGACGGTGTCCGCCGGGGGTCACCCTGCTTTGCAGGCGGGCTGGGGCTACGGCGAGACAAGAAGCGGGAGGCGGAGCCGGAGCCAGGTGGGCTCAGCGAGCGCCGCGGTGAATTACCCGGCAAAGCAGCTGAGGCAGTGCCGGGAAAGGCTGCTCACCAGCCGGTCGGAGCTCCCGCGCCGTTCTTGTGAGCTGGCCAGTTCAGGGGGCGGCACTGGGGCGCAGGGACGGGAAGGCAAGCAGGCTTCCTCCGGGTGAATCTTTGTTTGCATTTTCTCGTTTGATTCGGTGGAGCCGTGCTGGGGAGGCCGGAGGGCCACACGCCTGCCCCTCTGCCGACTCCTCGCAGCCCCCAGAGCGGAGCCGGTCCTAACGGACCTTTGAGAGAAGCCACGGTGCCCGGAGGTCGCGCACCTGCGATGGCTAGTACTGAGATGGCGCGGCACGAAGAGGAGGGGGGGAGGAGCAGGAGAACAGGCGCCATCGCGTCCTTTGGGAAAGGGGAGGCGGGGAGAATGCAGCAGCATTGCGGCGGGAGGAAGGACATCTGGCGCACGCGCGAAAAAAACAAAGCTTGGATGAAGAGAAGAAAGACGATGGAAGAGAAATATTTCTCCTCTTAAAGGTACCATTATTTATAGCTATTTGGTAGCCAGACAGGAAAGAGGGTAGGCGATAAATATGCATGGTGGGCATCTTTAAAATATGGGTGACTGACTTTTCTCTCTATATATGCCTGTACGTAGAAACTGAATGCATATGGAAGGGAAGATACCTTTTTAGAGAAAGGGAGAAGCATCCAACATCTTTCATGATAAACCAGTTGTTCCTCAAGGTGTTAGGAGACACTTTTTTTTGCAGAAGCCAACTAATATGGTTCTCGCTCTAGAAAGCATCCCCCAAAGACTTTGCACATCTATATACACTTGCCAACATAACATTGGGGCAAGGGTGTCTGTAGCCTTCCTCTGTAAAGACATCTTTTTCCTTCAGCTTTCATGGTGGAATAGCATTTAGGCCATTTATATAAAAGGAAATAGGCAGGAAGGGGGGGGGGCATCAGAGGTGCCATTTCTACAGGACTATGGACTTGAAATTCAAGGTCCCATTTTGCAGGGCAGTCTTTGCACATGTCCAAGCCAGGTGTTAGGTGCACTCCCCCCTCCCCACATTAAGACAATTCAATCTAGAGTCTAGCATGTCTAATTATACCACTGGTAGGCACAGAATTTTGGTAGGGAGAAATGGAGAAAAGTAATAAATGTAATATTTCATAAATGAATATGGGCTCAGTACTATTGAAAATCAGGAGGCTGTATATCTGGGAGACAACAGGCCCCTGTCTGGGCTTATTGACACTGTTTTTGCCTTTGGCAGGTAACTTCTGAATCCAAGCTATTAAGGCAGTGACAAAAAGAATGAGCAGGGTTGAAGCAGAGACCCCTCTGCCCTGGTGGTGACAGTATCCAGCTTTGGCCACCTTGCTTTGCCCCCAGCTGTCTGCACCATGGGCACTGTGTTAAGCCTTTCACCCAGTTATAGGAAAGCCACCCTCTCTGAGGATGGTTTGACCACAGTGGCGCATTACACCACAGTCCAGAACAGTAAGAATGTGAAGGATAAGAGCCTGAGGCGCCAGTCTATCATTTCAGTGCTGCCTTGGAAGCGCATTGCAGCTGTATCTGCCAAAAAGAAAAACTCCAAGAAGCTGCAGCCCAATAGCAGTTATGAAAACAACATCACATACCTCAACAATGAGAACCTCAAGAAATCTCTCTCCTGTGCCAATCTCTCCACCTTTGCTCAGAACCAGGGCAATCAGCCTACAGTTCCAAGCCACCAGATTTCCAGCTCCAAGGGCATCCTTTCTTCTGTCAAGAACCGCCCCCACCCCAGCTGCAACTCATCTGGCACCCCCAAGAGGGTTCTTGTTCAAGCTTCAACCAGTGAGCTACTACGATGTTTGGGGGCATTCCTCTGTAGACGCTGCTACAGGCTGAAGCACCTTTCCCCCACTGACCCAGTCTTGTGGCTTAGAAGTGTGGACCGGTCTCTCCTTCTGCAAGGCTGGCAAGACCAAGGCTTCATCACACCAGCCAATGTGGTCTTTCTGTACATGCTTTGCCGGGATGTCATTTCATCTGAAGTAGCCACGGACCATGATCTTCAGGCTGTCTTACTTACCTGCCTCTATCTCTCCTATTCTTATATGGGCAATGAGATTTCCTACCCTCTCAAGCCCTTCTTAGTGGAGAGTTGTAAAGAGGCATTTTGGGATCGTTGCCTCTCCATCATCAACTTCATGAGTTCCAAAATGTTGCAGGTCAATGCTGACCCACATTATTTCACTCAGGTCTTTGCTGACTTGAAGAACGAGAGCAGTCAAGAAGAGAAGAACAGGCTGCTCATTGTCCTGGATCGGTGAGCTAAAACTCCTTGTCATTTACACGAAAGGGAACTGTCCATTTATCTTGTTTCATGTTTTTTTCTTTTTCAAACAAGCCAGGACACATTGGTGAGAGTGGACAGGCCTGAAATAAATCAGCCACCCACTAGCTTGGCTTTTATGAATCAAAACTGAGAAGAGATTAATGGGTTTGCCTGTTTGGTTTCAGTTTTGCTGCATGTGGTAGATATGGCTTCTTTTCCAGATTGTAAACCAGGAGAGGGCAAAATAGAGTGGAGAAACAATTACTGCAAAACAAGATCATGGCATCCTTTCACCTTTTGTTTTGGCCTAAAAAGTTCATGAATTGGGGTGAATGAGCTTGCAGGATTTACTACTACAAGTGGAAGGCAGTGAAGGAGAATAATATTTACAGTTGTTAAGAAGAAAGACCAGCTCTAGTGGATGTTCTAGTACCTGGTATTCCAGAAAAGGGATCAAAGAATGGGTTTTTAAAAAATATTGTAAATGTTACTACTTTGTACACCATTGTGAACAAAATTACATCATCACAGTACTGGTCTCCAAAATGGACTCTTACTCCATTATAGAGTGATTATATTGTGAAACACAAGAGGGTAAGGAAAAGTCAGAAATATATAGGAGGCATATGTGATTTTGTGTATGTTATCACCTGTTGCACTCATTTCATTGGGGGCCTTTGACCTAGGCTACATAGGGTTTTCTCTAAACATCAGTGTCAAAGGGTGAAGATGAGATTTCAGAATTCTTTCCTGCTAAGGTAGTTATGAACTATAGGAGTCAATACGGACTGGAATGTGAGATTCAAGATAGCCCCAGGGGACAGATACTAGTCAGCTGGTATTAATTTGCTGGCAAGTGATGAATATTGGTATTTGGTCATAAATTGTTAATTCTTTGGGGCCTTGTATTATCTACATAATATAACTGCTGTTTCAAACAGACTGAATTTGAGTCCCTTGAAGTTTTTCTGAGTAGCTGCTATAAAGTTCCCTAATCCAGTTTATTTATTGAAAAATGTTAGGATCGTGTTATCACATAAGAATTTGGTGCTGAATTTCAGTGTAGAAATGCTTTTTTCTTCTAGGGGGTTTCTTGCAGCCCCAGTCAGGAGGGTAAAGTTCATGTGTGTTCAGCCAACCAACACCCTTCATTCTTTATGAAAACACAGTAACAACCACAACAAATAAGCAGAACAAGGGAATCCACTGAATGATAATAAAAGAACTCCATTCCATTATAGTGTTGAGGACTATGACTAAAGATAACCTGTAATCTAAATCTGCAGCAGATACAAAATATTCAAATATTTTGTATATTGTGTACAGTAATAATGCAAATGGTTCTTTGGGGCCACAAATCTATTCCCATGCTTGAAGACTTTCTCTTCCATCTTGTAGACTTAGTTATATGCCAACTTTTAAGTATTTTTCCTCACACAGAACATCTAAATATTTGATTATTATGTTTGATGGTTACTTATTTTTTTTTAGTTTTCAAGTTCCTAAACAGTATGTAAGGGTTAAAATATTCTGATCTTCAGGGATAGTGAAATATATATATAAAGGGGTAGTGGGGAGACTGACTTTCCCTCAGTTACTGATAATATATTTTAAATGTTAATAGTTCAGGTCTAAGGTTCTGTGGAAGATGTGAACTTTTGGTATGTAGGTAATCTTCACTGTTTTAAATTCTCACCAGCTGGACAGTTAAATACCCTGTTTCCTTGAAAATAAGCCCTATCCTGAAAATAGGCCCTAGCATGCTTTTACATGCACACCTAATATAAACCCTACCACCAAAATAAGCCCTACTTAAGAGCCTGTGCAGCCATCCGGCTGCCCATTCTGTCTGGTTGCTCGCTGTGCTGCGGCCACGAGGCATGTGGTGGAGGTGCCTCACACGCGCCACACCAGCTTACCTCAGGACCCCCACAGCCGGCCATCCATGCCCTGACACCTGCCTTGCGGTGGCAGCACCGGCAACCATGTGCAGCAGGAGCCCATGTGCTGCCGGCCCACTTCTGCTTGCTTGGGACTGCAACAGAGCAGGAGGCTGAGCAACATACTGGTGCTGCAGAGGCGAAGCATGTGTTGGGGCATGGGTGGCCTGGCTGTGGTGGCCCTGAGGTAAGCCAGTGTGTGGCAGCTCAACCACCCCGCCTCACAGCGGCGATACTGGAGCACGGTGGCCTGCCCCACTGCAAACAAGCAGAAAAAGAGGGGTTCCCTTACATGGGAAAAAAATAAAACACCCCCCTTGAAAATAAGCCCTGGTGCTTATTTGGGGTGCCAAAAGAAAATAAGACAGTGTCTTATTTTTGGGAAAACGGGTAGTATACAAGCAATAATGCTCTGCGGTGAAGAAGGCTGTGGATTAAAGGGCAAGTTAGAAATAGAGCTCTTCTAATGCTGCTGCTGAGGATGCTGGCATTCTAGCAGAAAGGCAGAGGGAGGGCTATATTGGAGTATATGTTTTTAAATAGGGGAGCTTGAAATTAATTGAAAAAACAGCAAAGCACTATTAAAAATGCAGAGAAAAATGCCACAAAAAGCTGTGAAATCTGAAAAGGTCAAAGCTGAGAGGCTATGGTAGACCAGAACTAAATACATACAGTACTGTGCAAAAGTTTTAGGCAGGCGTGAAAAAATGCTGTAAACAAAGAATGCTTTCAGAAATATAAATGATTGTTTATTTTTGTCAATTTTCAAAATGCAAAGTGAGCGAACAAAAGAAAATCTAAATCAAATAAATATTTTGTGTTACTACCTTTTGCCTTCAAACCAGCATCCATTCTCATAGGTACTCTTGCACAAAGTCAGGGATTTTGTAGGATTGTAGTCAGGTGAATGATCAACCAATTATACCAAAAAGGTGCTAATGATCATCAGTGTCACACCTAGGTTGAAACCCAGTCATGAACTGACACAGAAACAGCTGTGTAGGAGACTTAAAACTGGGTGAGGAACAGTCAAACTCTGCTACCAAGGTGAGGTTGTGAAAGACAGTTTCATGTCATGGCAAGATTGAGCACAGCAACAAGACACAAGGTAGTTAGACTGCATCAACAAGGTCTCTCCCAGGCAAAGATTTCAAAGCAGACTGGGGTTTCAAGATGTGCTGTTCAAGCTCTTTTGAAGAAGCACAAAGAAACGGGCAACGTTGAGGATCGTAGACGCAGTGGTTGGCCAAGGAAACTTAGTGCAGCAGATGAAAGACACATCGAAATCGGAAGATGTCCAGCAGTGCCATCAGCTCAGATGTAAGGATACCGCTGGCGGGCCTCCCATGAAACAGCCGAATAAGAGAATTCACACAGTGTTCTCGGGATGGAAGCGCACAGGTCTATCCCTGCACGTCCTTTTTATTGGTTTCAATAGGGTGGGTGGATACAAATTCATAAACAAGGGAACTACGTAAGAAAAGATACAATTTCATGTATGGAAAACTTCACACGTATATATATATCATTGGTTAGACAGTCAGAGATATCACAGTGAGGGATGGAATGTTTATCTATGAGCCCCTTTTTATTGCGGCCATAAATGAAATGTTATCTTTGGGAGATTCCTTAGTATCCTTGCATATCTCAGCCGAAGTGTAAGACTTTGAGGTGCCAAATAAATCAGAGAGTCCAACATAAATCAGAGGATCACAACATCACCTCTGTTTTGTTTTTTTTTTAAATACGCTGTCATCTTCGTCCGATGGCATATGAATATAACTATGGCATCCAGAGTTTATACCTTCCAATTCTTCCTCGCTGCTAAGCGCAAATTCGGGTTTCTGCAGCAGCTGGGGTGGTTCTCCGTTATTAACCAAGGTAATAACATTGATTTGCTGATTTTTTGGTAAAAAACTCCTAGCCAGAGTAATTAAGGACGGAATACATTGAATAAAACAACAAGAACAAATTAATACCACAATTATTGCTAAAATAATGGATAATATATTTTTCAACCATCCCCATGACCACATTGCATCCCATATCTCCCCAAAACTTAAATGTTCAGGATATAGATGCAAGGGATTTTCAGAAATCATCCCATTCAGTGTTTCAATTGTCGCTGTTATGTTTGGTTGGTAAGCACGTACGTAAGTGCAACATGTAGGCCCAACTATCGCACAAACTCCTCCTTTTGAGGCCAGCACAATGTCCAATGCATATCTGGTTTGTATTACAAATGTTCTTAATTCTCCAACTTCCTTGTTGAGCAAAGTAAGGGCTTTAGTTGTTTCATTAAACATGGCCACAGTCCAGTTATTCAATTGTCCAAGATCATATGCATTCCATCCTGCTCCGATCCATGGAACTGCAGCACGAAGTGCAATCATATACCAAGGCATATCATACGCAAGACTTCCACTCCTTTTTATTCTATGCTGTGCTGAATGGTTTTCCATCAGTCCTATACTGTTTGGAGGTAAACTATGTATTGCATATACAGCGGGGATCACAAAGCCCATAGTACAAAGTCCTTTCCAATCTTTGGGTATTTGTCGGTAGGCCTGGTCTCCACACAACAGCCAAAGATTCGCAGGCATATTAGCCAAGGCATGTTTAGATGAATTAGCAGTGGTAATAAGACTTTCCATGGTCCTACATGCCCAGTATTCTGTTATAGTCATGTTTTCGTTATCTCTATAAATTGTGACACCATCTGATGCTGTTGCTGTTAACATTGATTTCATTTCCTGACGTTGTTTTGAGGAGACCCACTCATGGGTTACATAATGGCCAATGTCCTAAGTTAACGGCATTATCCCTGAGGCCAGAGGAATAAAAACAAATGGCTGCAGCGTCTCTAAGTGTGACCTGAACTGCTGGAACAAAAGCTGGTGTGTTTGTATCTGTGGGTTGCCAATTCCGCCACCCTGACATGTTAAAGGGTACTGCATGTAAAGTCAGCCCTCCCCTAGAATCCCCCGGTATGTGCATACAAACCCAGCAGTCAGTAAGGTTGGCCAAAGATGAGACCGTGGCTATGTTCTGTACAAAGTTATTATGTTGCCACATGTTATCAGTCAGTTTGTCCACTTGGCTTACTTGCAGTCTTTGAGTTTGGATCAAAGGGCACCATACAAGGACGAACGCAATGGCCAGGGATCCAGATAGTTGCACCATTTCTGTTAATTGCAGCATATCCTCTTCCCCAGGTAATCAGGTCGGCCGGGCCTCGCCAGGCAGGATCAGGAAGTTGTCTAAAGTACACCTGTGGTCGGGAAAAAGCTGCAGATGGAGAAGCAGAAAAATGACTAGTCACTGCAGAGGTGGGGTGTGTGTGTGTGCCAGTGAGGTTTAAGAAGTTCAACGTATAAAGGGCAAGGTTAAGCCTATTTTGCAGCAGCGGGAGGCTAGGGGGAAGTTTTCCCTGAGCCAAATTGTACCTATCCAGAGCGTGTTTAAGGGTCTGATTAGCACACTCTATAATAATAATAATAATAATAATAATAATAATAATAATAATAATAATAATAATAATAATTTTATTTGATTAGCCGCAACCCTTTCCCGAAGGACTCGGGGCGGCGTACAATCAAAACGGATAAAAATACACATAAGACAAACATATATACAAAAAGAACAGAGACATATACATATGTGCATGGAGGAGAGTTGACTTATAAGTGAAAGACAATTAAAAACACAATTTAAAATCCCCTTAAATAAAATTACTAAATTAAAAAACCTATCAGGAGCGTTACGAAGTTATGGTTGAGCCAGGCCAGCTATTTGGAAAAGGTGGGTCTTGAGCTTAACACGGAAGGAGCGGAGGTCAGTAGTGGTCCTAATATCCGGGGGAAGGTCATTCCACAGGGCTGGGCCCGCCACAGAGAAGGCTCTGCTCCTAGGCGCCGCCCCATGGCACTGTCTGGTGGATGGCACCTGGAGAAGTCCCTCTCTGCGAGCGGATGGGTCGTAGGGATGTATGGGGCAGAATACGATCCCGCAGGTAACTAGGTCCTGAGCTATGGAGCGCTTTAAAGATCGTAATCAAGACCTTGAAACGCACTCGATAGACCACAGGAAGCCAGTGCAGCTCGCGCAGGAGAGGTGTCACATGGGCGTACTTAGTACTCCCCATAATCACCCACGCGGCCGCATTCTGGACCAACTGCAGTCTCCGAGTGCATTTCAAGGGAAGCCCCATGTATAGAGCGTTACAGTAGTCCAGGCGAGACGTCACCAGCGCATGGGTGACTGTGCGTAAGGCGTCCCGGTCCAATAGGGGGCGCAATTGGCGCACCAGGCGAACCTGGTGGAACGCCCCCCTGGCCACAGCTGTCACATGTTCATCCATGGACAGCCTGGCATCCAGGAGGACGCCCAAATTGCGCGCCCGCTCCACGGGGGCGACTTGAATGCCCCCAATGGCCAGAGATGGAATTATCTGGTTGAACCGGGGAGCCGGAACCCACAGCCACTCCATCTTGGAAGGGTTGAGCCTGAGTCGGTTGTCATCCATCCAGACCCGTACGGCTTCCACACACCGGGACATCACTTCGACGGCCTCGTTGGGGTGGTTCGGGGTGGAAATGTACAGCTGAGTATCATCAGCGTACAGATGATATCCCACCCCGAAACCACGGATGATCTCGCCCAGCGGCTTCATGTATGTGTTGAACAGGAGTGGCGAGAGGACCGACCCCTGTGGCACCCCACAAGTAAGGGGGCTTAGGGTCGACCTCTGCTCCCCTGCCAACACACGTTGCGTCCAGCCGGAGAGGTAGGAGCCGAACCACCGCAAAACGGTGCCCCGGACCCCCAACCCCTCCAGTCGGTGCAACAGGATACCATGGTCGATGGTATCAAAAGCCGCCGAGAGGTCTAATAGGACCAGGATAGAGGAGCAACCCCTATCTCTGGCCCTCCAGAGATCATCTACCAACGCGACCAAGGCCGTCTCAGTGCTGTGCCCAGGGCGAAAGCCGGACTGGCGCGGGTCTAGATAATCATTCTCCTCCAGATGACGTGGGAACTGAGAAGCCACCACACTCTCTACAACCTTCGCCAAAAAGGGAAGGTTGGAGACAGGACGATAATTGGCCAGCTCCGTAGGGTCCAGGGAAGGCTTCTTGAGCAAGGGTCTCACCACCGCCTCTTTCAAGGCGGCCGGGAGAGACCCCTCACCCAACGAAGCGTTCACTAGGCCCAGGAGCCAGTCGCGTGTAACCTCCCAGGATGCCAGTACAAGCCAGGAGGGACACGGGTCCAGCAAACGTGGTAGGTCGCAGTCGTCCACGCAATCTGTCCAAATCCTCGATGACAACCAAGTCAAACTCCTCCCAAAAAGGTTTCTCAAGACTCGCCACTGGCGTCTCGACTGGACCACTGAAGGGGACCCAATCCTTCCGGATTTGAGCGACTTTATCCTGCAGATATTTCCCAAACTCCTCTGCCCTACCCTGTAAAGGGGCCTCCCACGGCCTCTGAAACAGAAGGGAGCGGGACACCCGAAACAGGGCGGCAGGGCGGTTCTCTGCGGATGCAATGAGAGCGGCACAATATTGACGTTTGGCCGTTCTCAATGCCACTAGGTACGTCCTTAAATGGGCTCGTACCTGTGCTCGGTCAAATTTGGATCGGGAGGATCTCCAACGACTCTCTAGGCATCTCTTGTGGCGCTTCATCACCCTTAGCTCCTCGGTAAACCAAGGGGCCAGGGTGGATCGTTGCCGCCGGAGAGGCCGCAAAGGCGCCACCCGGTTCAAGGCCCCGGTAGTCGCATTATTCCACGCGGCCACCAGGTCCAGGTACCCGAGGGCGGGTCAGGGCTGCAGGAGGTGGCCCAAGCTCCGTCTGGAACCTGTCTGGTTCCATCAAGCGCCTGGGGCGGAACCATCTAGTGTTTTCCGGTTCCGCCTCCCCGCAGCGAGGGGTAGCACCAGGGAAGTCAAGACGGAGGAGTGAGTGATCTGACCATGACAGAGGAGTGATGGTTAAATTCACTCCTCCCAGATCACTCAACCACTGGCCAGAGACAAAAACAAGGTCCAAGGTGTGACCTCCCTCGTGTGTCGGGCCCTGAATCATTTGAGTCAGGTCCATGGCTATCATGGAAGCCATGAACTCCCGAACCCCCTCTGATGCTTCTCCCACCGACGGCAGGTTAAAATCCCCCATCACTAAATATTTTGGGGGTCTCAACTGCCACCGATGAGATCAGCTCGAGGAGCTCAGGCAGGGTCGCTGATGTATGGCGGGGAGCCAGGTATACTATCAGCAGGCCCAACTGCCTCCCAGGGCCCCATTTCACAACAAGGGATTCACATCCGGACGTCTGTGGCACAGTGGACTCCCTCGGCTCTAAGTCCTCCCGGATAATCACTGCTACCCCACCGCCCCTTCCCCGGGCCCGGGGCTGGTGAAAAGCTTGGTAACCTGGTGGGCACATTTCCACGAGGGGTAACCCTCCCTCGTGGCCCAACCAGGTTTCCGTTATTCCTGCGAGGTCCGGCTCCCCCTCCAAAATTAGATCATGAATGAGGGGGGCCTTATTGACAACGGACCTCGCATTGCATAACAACAGCCTCAGGCCCTGGGCCTGCAGATCCTGACCACCTAGAACGCGGGGGTTGGTACAAGCGACCGGGTGTAACCAGCATCCACGGTCTCCCAACCGACTGCGAGTTGTTAATCTGTCCTCGTATCTGCCCCTCCCTACGACTGTTGGAATCAAGGAGCCCTGTATAGGAATGAAATCCTCTCCCCCCTCCTCCTCTCTGCTCCGTCTGCTCAAGACCCCACCTGGTGACCTGTCTCTGTCATCGCTCCTGATCTGACCCCCCCACCCCCCCCAACCCCTAAACCCCTAAAAGAGTTTAAAAAACATTTAACTAAAAACCCCCTAAGCCTCCGCTTCCTCCACCTCTCGGGATTAATGAATCCGTACCTCCTGGCCAAGCTGGTACTATAAGAATAATGCCCTTATATCACAAAGTTACATTGTACGCCATCTGAATGAATGTTTGACAAATGAGGGTTCCATTGTCTCCCCTAGCATAAATGAGATAGAGGTATTGTTCACAGAGAGTGGGAGAGTGGCCCTCTTGGGCGGCCTGGCCCTAGATATAGAGAACACTACAGTTTAGCTAATCACTGAAATTTTACCTGATTCCCATTTGAAGGCTTAGATGGAATAAAATGGAGTCACCATCGATAGAGAATGGACGACTAGGGTCGTCCATGAGTCATTTCCCCAAAATCACTGTTGATGCAACTAGACATTGATGTGTGCCGGTGGCCAAATTAGCATCTGAATAAAATAGGCCAGTCGATAGACCATGAACCTGCTAAGAAATGTACTCAAGTGTGCCTGAGGTACGAGTTCCCCAAACAACTCACTCTGCTCCATCCCAAAAACCCACTAACTCACTGTGATGTTTGACCATGTCATCGACGACCTCACAACGTTACCTCTGGATTTCTCCTAAATTTCAGAATGGGCTTGTAAACCTAACGTCACTGAACCTAGATTGAAGGGACAAAATCACTGACCCTTGAATCTAGGATCGTTGCCGAAGAAAACTAAAGTGATTTCGCTGTGGCCAACTATCACATCGAATTGTAGTGGGTAGGCCACAAAGTAGGACTGGCTTGCGAACTCATGAGCAATTAATTATGACAAATCAATCCAGAAGAATGACTGAAACTCCAAGGGAAGGCCCCCAGTAATCAAGCCTCACCTTAAATCAACGAACATGTAAGGCAACAAGCACTGAGCTACCCCATTTCTCGGACTGAGTTCTAACGGTGGTTTCATTGCCCCACGGTCCTAAATGGGTAAGCCCTAAAACATTCGTTCCACCAATCTCACATTCAAAGTGTTTTAGAGACTATGATGCTGAGGATGCTAGCCATAGAACTCAAAGAGCAAATGGCGCTGGACCAAGATGGTCCTGCTGTCAGCCTTTTTGGAGAAAAATTATGAGAGTTTGGAAACCTATCCTGAGACCTAAAATTACTAAAGGACATGGATTACACTTGAGCTGTGCTGAAATCGTTGGGAAGTCTTCCTGACCCAAATGCAAACACAACCATCCTATTTGGCAGAGAAAATTATGGAATGCTTCTTCTGATGGAAACACACAATATTGATTGTCCCACCTTGTGTAATGTGGCAATCAGCACCTAATATAATGAAGTCTTTGAACAAAATCCTCCTGAAATTTGAGCTAACAATCCAATTTTCTGGCCAAATGAAGGCCTTATCAGGATAGCTTGAGTCTTGGTTACATTAAAGGCAATGCAAGGTTAGGCTAAGACAATAGGAAGCACCATAAAAAATTTTGCCCAAAGCCACTACCAAATGGTTAGCACTGAAATGTGGGTAGAGATTGTACTTCTGGAGTTTAATGAGAACATGTCATATGATGGGTCCTCGGGTGATTGACATATAGCATTTCTTGAGACAAATGAGGAAGACATTTTTTATGAACAATAGGTTTTTTATATTTTACCACTCCATGCTCCCGAAATTGTAAAAACTTCTTTTTGATGGCTGGGATTTACAGCTAAAATGCCATAAATACATCATCTTTGAGGAGGTCACAAATAAGCAAATGTCCAGTCAGACTGGAGTGATGTAAATTTAGAATAAGTAAATTCCGATTATTTTTTTGACATTAAAAGTTACAACAGTCCAAATGCAGAACTGAGGGCAATTAAATAAAAAGAAGTCAGAACTGCTCTCGCGGGATTGTGAAACTGTCTTGGAGGTTTCCTCTCTCAGCTTGTGATTAAATTCCATTTCCTGGAACAAAGAACTGTCCAGCCTTTTAGAAATATGCAGTGCAATACTTCTTCAAATAATTCTGTGGGAAAACTAATACAAGGTTTATGGACAACTTTGCAACTCACAAATGGTGACTTTGGAGACCAGAAGTGCTGTAGCGAATAAATTCCTTTTCCAGCTGTGAATAGATTTAGTGTTCTTTTAGACCACTCCCAGTTGTCCCAAAGTTGGCACAAAAACCTGAATCAAAAATAGTGGGAGGAACCATGCGAGTCCAACTCAGGGGGCCTGTCCTAAGACATGGGGCGAAAATCTTTAAAGCTTGATCAGGGCTCATACCTGGATAAAGAATGTCACTGACGAGTGCAAAACTAGTGCTAGGTGGCCCCCTCCTAGCGAGTTCCTTTTCTCCAAACACATTTGCTCACTTCACCCCACTTTGGATTCCTACGAACTGTGATTGCTTCGCTGCAAGCTGATCTAGCTCTATGCTCCAGCCCTGTCCCATTGCACACTGATTTGGCTGGCTCCCAAACGCCTCAGCCGCACTTAATTCCTTAGAGTAAAGTCTCCCTAGTGGGATAAACCCATTTACCCTTTTGAGGTGCTTGGCTTTCTGTTGATATGCTCTTAGCTCAAGTGGGCAAAAGATTCAAGAGATACTTATAATCTTCACCAGGTGGAACAGGGCTACCATAGTGCCAGTATTGACAGATGTTGGGTGTTATCTCTGTGCCAATGCAATCAAAGGGAGGCCATTTTGCCTCCCTGTGCTCTCACTTTATCTTGGAACAGGTCAATCTGCAGCTGGTGTGCAGGCTAGTGGAGGTCCCTTGTGCCAGAAGAATTCGGGGCCATGAGGTAAAAAAATATACTTGGATAACTGACTGCTTTCCTACTTTAAACCCAAACATCTATTAATAAGCCCACCATTTATCCTAGAACCAGAAGAATTCCTCTAGACAAGATGGGTCAGGGAGGGAGGATAAGGGGCCTGAGATAAAAACCCTGATTGATACCCCACACTACTGCTCGCTACTATGAATGGCATTGGAGACACTCACGGAAACCCTTTGCATTGTGGGGCCAGATTCACCCTCCCCAGATCGACAGCACTGCGCAATAGATTTCACCATCCTGACGGAACTCCTCCCTGCCCCCTTTTCCTGAAGCCTCCTTCAAAAGGTGAGTATTACATAAGCTAGTAACTGAGAGCTTGCAGGTGGCTGGTTATATGCAACGGCCCACTTAACTTGTAACATATCATTGTTGATCTACCAAGAGGATTTGCCCGCAATGCTAGGCTGAAGGCGCTGTCTAGGGAAAGTTGGGACATAGATGACCTCTGGGGGTCCGCAACCTGCCCTTGCCTGACTCTTAATGTACCGAAATCAACCATAAGCAACACAGACACACACACACATGCGCAAAAGTGTCTGGTATTTGAATATAATCCCCCTAGTCGCTTGGGAAACTAAATAGTTATCTAGAGGAACATTTGGAGTATACATTTTGAATTAACTTGGAAAGAAAAGAACTAAAATCACTTTTAGTTGTGTTCTGCTTAAGCAAAATTCTAGCCGTAGCATTTCTTGTTGAATTAGCAGAGTAATATTTACAACCTAAGATAGTGCTACAATCTGTTTTTACCCATGTGCGTGCCATTCAAACTTAGGCAAGTATAAGTGCAATTAGTCCCACCCATCTGATTTATATCCTTCATACAGATTCACAGGCTTATGCATTTGAATAAGATAGGTAGAGGTTTTCCCAGTTTCATGTTTAACCTTAGGTTTGAAGGTGGGATAACTTGTGGATTCAAGCAGTGATCTTAATCATTACAGTCAATGGAAACATAGGAAACTGCATTAGTGATAGGCCCACATGACCACCAGATGAGTAATGAATAGGATTGTACTAGAAGCATGAAGTTTTTAAAGAAGTTATAAGGAATCACAAATATTGCCTAGAAAATGTAATGCTAGTTGTACGGATGACCCTTTGCATGGAGTTGTTATTGGGAAGGCGGGACAGGGAGCAATCAAGGAATTAGGACAGACCATGCCTGAACTTAAGCATAGCCTTTATAACCACCATCCCCCAATAATTGATTCCCTACACTCCCCCCGCTGATGACAGTCAATAAGAATAGGTCCTAATAACTCAATCCCCTACCCCCTTTGCCCAATGGAACTTTCCCATACTGCTAGGGGGTTGGCTCCTTTTTGCTTGGGGAGTCCAAACTGTTGAGGATGCCCAGGGCCTGGACTAACAGATTGTCTGACTCCTTCCATTTCCATCCCCATGGGTTCACCAAAAATTGTAACCCAAGAAGCAGCAAAAGGCAGATCAGTGGAGAAAATGTCACAGTCGCCTTTTCACTTTCCATCCCTATTGAAAACCACCTTACACGATCAGACCAAGCAGACAGATCCCAGACCTAAAGCCCGCGAAAATGAAACCAAGCGGTTTCCTTCGTTCTACATTAAAGGGACCAAGACGTTTTTAGCATTACAGCCTCTCCACGGACTTTGACCGCTCCCCCCCTGCAAATAGGAGCGATAGTGGTTAAAGAAGCTCCTTGTAGGTTTCCAACATCATATGTGCATGGGATTACATGGCTCCCAGTGAATGATGGTCTCTGCCAGTAGCAAAGCACAAAAGGGATGTCCAAACTGGAATGTGTGTCCCCAGGTGATTGGCAACAAACTAAGTGCTCCCCGCTTAACCCCAGACATTGGCATTAGTCTAATTCAGGGCATAATGACTGTGCTCCATTCTTTTCAGGAAGAACCTCAGGCCCCCGCTGGCCATTTAGCAAAACATATTCATTAGGTGGCTAACAAGGTGGGCTGTGATAAATGAGTATCCTTTAGGTGGAAAGGTGGTACTCATGGATAATGTTCAACGATTGTGTCCCCACACTACCACATCTGCCTTCACACTCCAAGTCCTTGGTCTTTGAAAAGCCCGAGCCAAAATTACGTCTCTTAGAAGCTGTTTAGGCAGTCTGACCCCAGGATTCAAATACAGAAGGCCCTGGCAAACCTTATTTAGTCGTAGACTGACCTTTTCTGAATTAGCCACGCTGTGCCATCAGGTAATCCACGCCACCATTAACCTGGACGCCTTAAAAAAAAAGGTGAATATAACCCCACTGTGGTGGACCATCTGTAAGCGATCAGGTTCCTGTATTGCACCAAGGGGGCAAGCTCAAGCCTGCTTTGGGAATGTTCTAGGACCATTTGGCATTCTTTTTTTGACTTATTAAAGAAGGTTTTAATAGTTTTACAAATATGTTCCCCCCTCCTTCCCTTCCCCTCCACCCTCCCTCCACCCCATCCCGGGGCCCCTACCCCATCTTCCAACCCTCCCCCTGTCCCCCCAACCTCCCAGAGCAAAATACAGGGTATAAACATTTAACAATCATACACTAACATGCTGGACTAAACCTTTCAACCTTCCGACTTTGTGTTTTTAACCTTTGCTTTATTTATTAAACTAACTTAAGACCAAATTTAGACATTCCTTGTTTCATCACTCAAGGAAGCTTTAACTTTTGGAATTTCTTAG
Source organism: Natrix helvetica helvetica (assembly GCA_029890345.1). NCBI lineage: Eukaryota > Metazoa > Chordata > Lepidosauria > Squamata > Natricidae > Natrix > Natrix helvetica. Next base: position 85,740 of record JAKRSI010000970.1, read on the forward strand.
TGCCGTGAACTTTTTATTTATTTTTGAATGGTAGCCCTTTCAATCCATCATTTTCCATTCCAACTTGTATTTTTCTCATCTGAATACATCCTTCAAGGATATGGGCCTGAGATTTTGGCCATCTCTGCTAAGTTTATACTTTTAACGGCCCATTCTTCAATAGTAGGCACAGTTCTCCTTCGCACCAGAATCATTGCCCCATACAATCTTTTGCTGCCATTGTTAAATTTCACCAAATCAAATTAGTCTCTATTATTGTACAATCTGTAATTATCCCTAACATTGAACAGGCTGGGGATTGTGAACTTTATCCTCTTCATTTAAGAATATTTTGATTTAATCCACCCATATTTTTATGAAAAATGCTTCTCAACTTACATTTTTACAAGTCCCACCATACAGTGATAGATATCGTAGCGTCAACACAATCACCCTCTAACATTTAAGAGTTGTAAATTCAGGATTACATACAAGCTAACCGGGGGGCGTAAATGAATCCGTCTATAAAACATCTTATGGGAAAAATTCTTTCCTCAAGTTTTGAGCTTGCATAAACCATTTTATCATCGCTTACCCAATTCTCATTAAAGTCACCCTGTTTCCATCTTATTGGTTCTTCAAAGTTTTGTGCCCTAATCATACAATCTTGGTAACTCTGTTTCCGAACCTCCATGTCTATCAGTATATTATACAACCCTTTTTATATGCATCTTGACTCCCACCTCTGGTCCCCTCCCCCCCCAAATTATCCTCTCGCATTTTGTATGATACCCAATTTTCTGGTCTTTTTTCCATCTGGCCTGTAACTCGTCCATCCCCCAACTGAAACCCTAGGTTTGAATTACCCTTTCCTCTCTTAATACCCCATTCCCCCCAAGTAGCTTTACACTGTGGTTCAACGACCCAGTTTTCTATGTTAAGAAGCTCTTTATACCTTACAATTACTCAAGTCCTTTTTTGTTCTATACTTATATTCTCTATTGCGTGTCTGGGTCCATTACCCACATAGGTATCAAATTGTAATTTAACTTGTATTAGATATTTTTTCCAGACACTGCATAGACCAGAATCTGCTTAAAATATTGCTTTTAAGAAAATTCTTTGTCCACCTTCTTGTCATATATTACCGCCACGTCAAGCATGTATTGATATACCACCCCCCCCGGGGGGTAACCCTCAATATTCAGATTCACAATCCCCCTTTCAAAAACCCCTTTCAATTGTGAAAAAGGGCTATAGGGTTATAGTAACACATTTTGAAGCATACATTGGGATTGGGGGGGGAGAAGCCCCCCCCTCCAGGTCACAGACACAATACTAGAAAAATATCAACATTACCCATTGAGTAATTAGCGTTCTTGAAGTTTTGCACAAAATCCCAATCACCATGTCCATTCCAATAATTTCTGTTTTGTTATCAGCTTCCATAAAGTACATTGTAGACAACAGTTGGCCAATTAATCATCCGAAATCACTTTACTGTGATCTCTGATCCAGCTTCATAAATATTTGTTCGCATCCCCTCCCCCATACTGCTGCCCAGATCCCTCACTCTCCCCAACTCCCCCCAATTGTCTTGTAGTAACATCCCCCATTTCACCTAAGAAAGACCTGTGTTTTGTTAGTGAACAGCCTCTGCCCTCCACACTCACCACCACAAAGAATTCCTAATTTCTGAATAGCCCCTCCCAAAAAACCACATGCCCTTCACTGGAATAGCGCGAGCCCAACTTAACCAGACCCCATTCCAGACCTAATTTTTTTTACTATACGAAAGTGAAAACATTTTCCTTCTATTATCTCTTACTTTTCCTTGGGGATCTGTTTAAAATGTTGTATTTCTATTATCCTATCAGGCATTTTACCCCAGTGGTCCCCATCCCTGATTTAGCCCCCTAGAACCGCCATCTCTTGTAGTTTTACCCTCCATTTGATTATGAATTCCCTTGGTAAACATTGTGTGTTCTTGTATATGCTGGGAATTAACCCTAGTAACTACCAAAAACAATGTCCCACCAAAAGCTGTTCGGTTAAGTACTCAAAATAATCAAATATTACCAAGTATTGTGTGTCGCATAATCTCCTATAAGACGAACAACTTCTGAAATTATTGGGAACCTAAGGAAAATCCAGACAGTGATCAAATTCCATAGAGACAAACATCTGACAGGGAACAAATTGTACATTCCCCAACATGGATTTCAATCATCTCGTTCTCTAATCCCAACCAACCAACCCTCCTCCTGCACACCAATCCTCTGGTTCATTCCGTAGTGGTTTGCTGTTTATCGTGTCTAGAAAAAAGCTGTTCATGAGGTAAATGAGCAGTTGTGCGGGGTTGTTTTTTAATTTCGTCCTTTCCCTTTAAGATGTTTTGAAGCATCTGGACAATGAGTAAGACAGGTCCTTTGCACTCTAGGATTCACCAGAGGCTTTAGGTTAAAAGAAAAGCATCCAAAGACTGTGAGGCAACACTGGAATAGGAAGATGTTGGGCCGATGAGGGTCCATACACTCAAACAGGCGTTAAAACTTATGGGACCCAAACAGGCTCAGAGATAATTGTCAGCTGTACAAATAGATGATTGTCTGTCTGTGGGAGAGCACTACATGCAGGGGATCACACACAAGCAGGGTCCAAAGGAGAACTGTCCTCTAGCAGAAAATTAAAGCAAAACATAGGTGGGTCAACAATATTTATCTTATAGGAAGGAACATATTAAAAAGATGGGGCCTATCAGTTGGAAGTCTCTGGGACAAAAGTTAGTTGAAAGCTGGAGGATAAAAGGCTTTTCCAAAGACTTATGGTGGTATCTCATTCCAAAGACAAAAACCAAAGAGTCCATAAGAGGCTCTCATGGCCATCCTTGGGCCAGCCCCATCATAGGTGATCAGGAAACAACCAGTTGTCTAAGATTAATCCTCTGTTTACCAGAAAGATTCCCTTTCAAGGCCATCTTTCTGCTCAATTTAGCCAGATAAAAAGATTTTTCCCAGCTTCTATCACTTGCCCACCCCACCCTGAAAGCTTTGGGCTAGACCATCCCCAGTCTACTGTGATATGAAGTAACAAGCCCACAAAGATTGGTGCATGTCTTTCTTTTGGAGAAGAGGCCCTGCTTCTTTCCCTTTCCATCCTAGAGACCCATTCCAGTTTGTTGAACCTCCTGCCAGCTGGGATTGGACGCTGCAGAAACCGTCCCAGTTATTCAATATAAGCCAAAAGGCCCACCCCTCGGCCCTCACCAAGCTACCACTGCTTGTTCCAAGGGCATTATTTTTTCCATAACTGCAATCCAAGTCCTGCTTGTATGCTATTCGGGCACGGAAAAGTCTTTAGCTTTTTGAGGATCTGGTTGTCAAAGCTGAACCACCCCCGTCCGGATCCTCAAGCCTTCCGGGGGTCTTAACCGCCAGGTTACCAGCAAGCCCTTACACCCAGTGGGCCCTTCTAACCTCCTCTAGACTTCCGAGTTGCACGCCCACCGGCAGAAAGCTGCGACCCAATTTTTTAACAGGAGGATATCCCCTTAGGCTTGTCCGGAAGTCCCCCTCATAGGCCCAAACAATCCCTAAAATATTGGTATGGGGGCCATACATGTTAAACTAATCCAATCACTGTTGAAGAACAGTAGTGCCAAACAAGCTTTTTAGTTGGGATTTGATACCCCTGTAACCACGCAACCTGGCAATTCTTCCAATTTTTTCCCAGTTTTTAAGGTGGGGCCCCAAACAAGTAGCGAATGCACCCCTGTGTACCATGAACCTTCCTTCCAAACCATTTGAGCTAGCATGAAATGTTGACAACAATAACAATCCCAATGCCCCAAAAAAGGTTCATTTTTACTGGAGGAATCCTTCCCTTAAAGCAAATGCAATCCACTCCAGTAATTCATCAATCCTGAATTTTTGATTTTGGGATCATTATCCCCTGGAAAAACTCGCGGGTTTGTCAACCTGTCGAATCAAACTTTACCTACTGAGTCTGAACGTCCTCCTTTAACTATCCTCGCATGCTTCCACGTCTCCCCTTTAGGCAATTCCACTTATGCATGCTTATTATCATCATTCCTTCCACCCAATTCATCTTCCCAACCCTTTGCAACCCCTTGGGTAGCCTCCCTTCCAGTTATGGCCCGTAGATACTTGCCACCATATTGATATAATTATTTTGCATTAAACCTATAGTTGATTTCCCTGATTGGCGGGTTATGAAGTTGCTAGCCCCCACAGACCAAGTCATTCGCGATTGCTACACAACCTCTGTATTTTCATGGATACCCTAATCTTAAGTAAAAACTGGAAATCCCTGTACTATCATCCTATCACTACCTTTCTCAAATAACCGTCCTCCAATTTCCAATGAATGGAGACAGGAGAGACTCCCTGTCCTTGTTTCCTTTTTTCAACGTTTTTATCTAATTAAGATCTGGGTAAGAAGGACCTCCCGCCCCACCCAACTATAATTTCTTTTGCCATTGTTTCCTGGTATATTGCCCTAATCCTTGATCCTCCATTCTCTCCAAAACTGTCATCTGACGTATTAATTTTTCCACCTGTATACCCCATTGCTGACCCTCGATAAAAGCTCCAGTTCTCCTCAGAAGAACATAAGCGCTGCAGGTGACTGTGTTGTCCTCCCCCAGAACCCAACCCCCCTAGATTAACAATTGTCTCGTATCTCCCCCATTACTTGAATATTGATATGTATCATTTGTCTCAACCTACCCATGTATACAACCGGATTGATCATTGTGAATCTTTGTTGTATAACCCCAACAACCATATTGCTCAGATATTTGGCAAAAAGCCTTATAATCAGTGTAAACATCAATATTAGTGCTTGGAGTACATACCTATGGGCTTTATTCCCGCACCCCTGAGTGGGGTTGTGGTCTTGATCTTCTTTTCTGGGACCCAGGGAAACTGGAAAGGGGACTAGTTATATAGAACTCCAAGATCAGGGGCGGTATCTCCCATTGTATTTTAGCAAATATTTCCATTAAGTAGTGACTCCTACCATTTCTAGATTGTAATTTTTTTTATTAATATCCCCCTAAAATTTTCAGTTCATGACCAATCTGGCGCTGGGGCCTTCCCAATTTGGGGGGGGGGTGAGACGAAACCTACCCAGGAGGAATTTCACCTCGTAAAGGGAGTCACTAAAGTTGATTCAAATCTTTCCCTTGGCTCATTCTGAATCTAATGACCCGATTTATCTTCCTTTACTCCAAACCCTGCGCTCTATCCTACTATATCTAAACCCTTATCTTTATATCAGCCAGGATACAAGTCTCATATGAAGAATGTCTCAAAGTATGCCTTTTTAAATCATTGTATCCTGTTGATACCAGTCATTTTGGACCCTTGGTATTCTATTCACCGATCTCCATGGCATTCTTTCCCCCGCACCTCCCCACCCCCCCCCTCCCCACCTCTCTAGTAAAAGGAGATTTGTTTTTCCACTAACAGGATCAGTGCTAGCCCGCTAAAATGAGAATTTATTGCAAAAAGTAATTGAGGTGTTTAGCGAATATCATATTGCCTGCTACATGATCTGACCCAAGCATAATTTCCCGCGAGAGCCATATTTGCGCTTGACAGTCCTTAGTCATCTGGGAGATATTAACCTCCTGCTCCTATTGGGCAGCCATCACGAATCCTGAGTTCCCTTCGTTCACCCCAGCCCATGTTACGGCGCCTATTAGGAGCCCAGTGGCTCAATTTTCTATCACAAACACCTCTCATCAGATGTGCTTTGCTTGAATCCCAAACATTTTCCGGATGTCCCCCTTATGCATGTTTAAAAACAAAATATTCTTTCATAGTTTTTTACATTCTATGACAATTCCCTCATATCTAAATAAATTTTCATTTAACCTCCAAGCCTCCTAGTATCCCTCTCCATATTCCAATTCCATCCAAACCCGGGTTATGATCTGTGAGAGTTCTTCGGGCATATCTTTGTCTTCTTCACCCCTACGAAAGAAGATCATTGGATAATTAATATAAAGTCAATTCTAGAAAAGGTTCGGGTGCCTACCAGAAAAAAATGTAAAGTCTTCACTTTAACATTCCGTTCACCAGCCAAATGTCCCCTCCACAGTTCCATATCATCCATCATGTAAAGAATGATTTATGCAATACTTGCTCGTGATTTGAATATTTTGCAAAAGTCCCTTCTTGTCTTTCATAGTATCCAATACTCCATTCCCAGTTCACCCAGTAATATACACGTCTATAATCCCAATTGTATTAATTTTAGTATGAAGGAACTTATGTAAAAATTTTCTTGTTGTTGATTGGGAGCATATACTCCCCGTTAAAAGTATTTTTCTTTCCTTCTATTAATAATTCAATTGCAATATATCTTCCTTGAGGATCTGCTTCAATAATTCAGCCTTTTAAAATCTTTTTCCTTAAGTATATAACTATGTCCATTTTTCTTCTCTGGAGTCAGATGCCACCAAAGTGCAGTTCCCAATCACTTGCATTCCATCAGGATATTTTCTGGATCCTGATGTTCTAATATGTGTTTCTTGCAAACAAATTACATTATTTTTAAAATTGTTTCAGATGGTGAATATTTTTTCCTTTTTTGTGGTGAGTATTAAACCATTAACATTCCAGGTTAACCCAGAATTTAATTGCCTCATCTTCAGCCCCCCTGGAAGCTTTTCCCTAAGCAGCCATCTGAAATTGCTGGAATTTCTTCTTTGGGTCTTGCCCCCCCCACAGCTTCTGTATTTAATCCCCCACACGCCTCACCACCCCATATTTTTGGTATAGCTTCTTGGATTATTGTCCCTGAGCTTGCCTGCACTTTAATTCTTTAATTCACCGTTTGTATGCCGCTTGGGTTGTCTTTGTTTCCATAACTTCCTTCCTGTCTCCTCGAGGTAATCCCAAGGCTTGAGCAGCACTGCTATGTACCTGGATATGTTTACCTGTCTAGCCTCCCCCTGCTTCTTTCTTCTTCTTGAGTCCTGGAGATGGTGGGTATCTAGCCTTTAGTACATTACTGTAAAAATCTCTTGCCATCCAAACTGAATTAAGATACGATATCTTTCACCTAAATAATTCACCACCAGTCCCGGCCGGAACCTCCCATCTAACTGTATCTGGCCGATTTCTAAGCTTTCATCCACTAGGAATGCCCATAGCTCCTTTCTGATCTCAACATTTTTGGGGGAATTTCCTTCGAATACTGCCACCTCCTGTTTGACCTGCCCGACTTGTAGCTTGTTTTGCCATGACGTAATCGCATTTGTAATATTCCATTCCTTGTTTTTCCTGTGACAAAAATAAATTACAATATCTCCTCTCAAAATAATGTCACTAGCACCCCCCCCCCTCGCAGGGGGGGGGGGCTGGTGATGGGGGTCTCCGGCATTCCAACGCTGAACCGGACAGCGTAAATATCAGCGAAGAATAAATGAGAAAGCTTTTTGGTGATAAGAAGCTGAGTGCGGAACATTCAAAGGCAATGGAATGCTGCTTCCAGTTTTATTGCATAAGGAGGAATGCAGGAGGAAACTGTTATACAAGACCGAAGAAGGTCGCAGGAAATATTTCTTTCAGCAAATTGTGAGTGCATGCTCCCCCCTCCTTCCCCCCAGCTTGGAAACAAGGCTTGGGATTAAAAAAAAAAAACCCTAGAACAGAGGTTTTTGGGCTCCTTCCAGACGAGCTAATAAATGAAATGGCTTGTCACCCTATTCCTGCAACGTAGAGCTGGGAGAAGGATTCCCTTTCAAAATGGGAATTTCAAAGGAGGCAGGAAGAAGAATTTTTTCCCAGCATCTTTCACTTGCAAGCCAACCACAAATGGGGCAAAATAACAACCATTAGATGAATGCTCAATTAGGGCCAGTAATTGGGCTTTTTCCTCTCCAGGACTTTTGGATTGAAGAGATTGCTACTTAACCAACTCCTTATGCCATCAGCATGGGGAAATGCATCCAAGCTCATGCAAGAGGGCACCCTACTTTGCCCAATGTAACTCATCCAAGCAAGCAAGGGCACCCCTTGGCCTATAAAAAATTAAACATAACTCCTCCAAGCCAGCAGGAGGGTCCTTGAGCAACGTAAAACCCCTTAGGCCAGGCCATCAATTGGTTGAAGCTGGCACCCCCCTGTGAACGCAGGCAACCCCGGATGGTGGTCTTAACCCGCAGGTCATGGGATGGAGGGAGTGCCAGTGGGGCAACTGCCCTCCCTCAGCAGAATGGCACCATGGCAGAAAGCTGGGCAGTGGCCAAGCGTGGGATTGACTCTCCCCACCAGTTTCCAGTCTCCCTCCCCTGCAAGGCCCAAAAAGGTTCTTAAACCTAGACCTTCCTACAGAGAATTAAATCGCCATAGGAAGAATAAGATCACCAAAACAGTTTTGCTTCTGCAATGTGGATGGCGGGAAAATGTGGCGCCTGCAAGGCCCCAAGTGGTTCTTACCCACACCTTCCTACAGAGTAGCAAGCCACCAACATGGAAGAAGAGGATTACCCAAAGCCAGGGCCTGCAAGATGGGAATCGGAACAAGGATCATCTGCCAAATGGCCCCAAAATGTATCTTACTCCCATCCTTACCCCATCAGGAAGCCACATCTCTAACCATGGAAAAAGGGGTTTACCAAGGGGCAGCTGCAAGTTGGAGAGCAAAGGCAGTGTTATGAAACGGTTTTCCTAAGTTTAGATATGTAACTAGGTTCCATGTCCTCGTGGGCCCAATTAAATGCCACCATTGTTGTCAACTTGGCCACAGAGCGTCATATCAAGTGCCTTGGCTTCCCAGCCCCAATGCCACAAAACGTGCGGCACCCAACCACCGCCCACCGCGGTAAATAGAGAGGGTCCCAGTTGCCACCACAGTGGAAGAGTCATCTGGGCCAAGCAACCTCTGGAAGTGGAGTGATCCCCAACTTAAGGTGAGGTTTAGTGTCCTACCAAGGGGGAGGCCTGCGATGGAACGAAGGAACAGGGCAGACATTCTCCCGGAGGAGGATCCCCAGACTTAAGGTGACAAAGATGTCCAACCTAAGTGGGAGGCCTCATGAGGGTGGAAAAGCCTAAACGACCTCTGGAAGAGGGATCCCCGAAATTATGAGTGACGAAGTTAGTCCTACCAAGTTGGGAGGCCTCGGAGGAGGGAATTGTGCCGTGAAGAACGAAACGAGTGTGAACCAATTGCACACGGAGAGTTAGAAGCGAGAGTGCCGTGGTTGCGAAGGGGGGGGGGGGGGGGGGGGGGGGGGGGGGGGGGGGGGGGCGGGGGGGGGGGGGGGGGGGGGGGGGGGGGGGGGGGGGGGGGGGGGATGCCTCGCACAGAAAAAGTTCATCTGGGCCAACATTCCTCTGGAAGAAGGATCTCCAACTTAAGTTGACGAAGTGTCCCCGTACCAAGGGGGAGGCTTCGGAAGAGGAAAAAGGGCAAACAAACTCTCCGGAGGAGCGATCCCCTATGAGTGGGGGGCTGAAGGTGACAAAGAGTCCAACTAAGGGGGAGGCCTCGGAGGGGGGAAATGAGCCCAAACCCGACCTCTGGAAGAGGACCCCCATACTTCAGTTGACGAAAGAGTCCTACCAAGGGTGAGGGCCTCGTAGGAGGAACAAGGCGCATCCGTGGGATGATCTGGGATCCAAGAGCCCCAGAACCTACCAGCACCTGCAGCAGAAGCGCCCGTAAACGCGCGAAGGTGAAGAGTCGCAATGTGACTTCATCGCATGGAACTCCCAGACAGCAGTGTGGCATAAAGTAATTTTGGACGGTTATTGATTTGTTTTCTTAAGCAGGGCACACTTCATTGCTTGCTCAGAGATTGCCATCCGCAAACGAATTAGGCCGAAAATTGCTTGTGAAACACATTTATCGCCTTGTCCATGGTAGTACCCAAGAGGATCATTTCAGCCACCGAGTGCGAGTTCCAGTTTCACATGCAAGTTCTAGGAGAAGAGGTCGCTGAGATCAATTGTGTCCCACAGCGAAAACTGAGCTCAGATAGGTTTCATCCCAGCATGAACGGCGCCAGCAATGGTAGCCAAAGCGGTGGTGGAACAATACATCAGTGTTGTTTTGTGACTATCGAGTCACGACAACTGGTCGTAACTTGCAAACCCTTCGCCGGAAGTGGCTACAACGTATGCGTCCACAGCAGCAGCAGGATTAGTAGGGAGTAATTCCAGTAATTACCAGTGGCATGGAAGTTGTTGCCATGCCCTGAGTTGCTCTAAGAACCTCTTCTTTCATGGTCCTTTGAGTGTGAATGGATAAACCATGCTGATTCAAGAAAGGATGGGAGAATAACGAAGAAGCTTCTAGCAGTTGCGGCATGAAGCCCTACCAGAAAGCAAGTATTGATCAACATCGCACACATCCTTAAAACCCCTACTGTGTGGGGGAACAATGTTTTTGTATCTACCAAATACATAAGATTAGAAATGCTTAGCAAGGAATTGTGGTCCAAATTATCACTAGGTCCATTTAGATCCCAATAGTTGAAGATCCCTTTAACTTCAGTTACAGTTCAATCTCAGTCTGACCCAGAAGTCATAGGGAAATTGACCCAGAATTCATTGTAGCTTTTGAAACAGTAATTTGGTTCTAACAGAATAGCATCCACCCATAACTGCAATCTCCTTCCTTTAGTAAACATGGAAGGGGAAACACAATCTGGAGGTGGAAAAAATTGTAGATTTTCAGGCTAAATAGGGGTATGCTTACAGTTACTTATGCAATTGGAAGGGTTACCCTTGTCTGAAGCCCTAAAAAAAAAAAAAATTTTTTATTGGGGGGTAAAAAAAAAAACAGTGGGAACCCTGAAAGTGGAGAAGTTAGTAAAGCAATTCAATGGGAAGTTTCCCGAGAAGTCACAAGGTTTCCCCTGTGTGGAGAAAAGGTGGTTAATTTGTTAATGTTAACTTACCAATTATGTTATTCATCTTTGCAGGAAACGTGTTTCTTTTGAGGAGATGCCCGCCTGTCAGGCCTGTAATTATATTCTTTTTTGGATCTTTGGCCTAAGCACACACTTTCTTATAATTTTCAGTATGCTGTTTCAAGTGTGGGTACAACAGTGTGTCAGCAAGCGTTTGAAGTGTCTGAAGTCCTTGTTTGCACAAGAGCTGGTATTGAAATTCATCCAGAGCTTCACTAAGCCATTTGTGGTTCAGGCAGACGCCAGTGATGTAAGCAGTGGCTGCAGTCCTCCTTACAAAAGAACAAGTGAAGAGAGGTCCTACAGCCGTGTGCCTACACCTCGAGAAGTTGACAGGGAACCGAACGACAACTGGCCCATTTGGTTAGAAGGAGGTGTTTGATAGGTCCATGGGACTCTGTTGACAGGCGGCCTTTTGACTAGCAAGGGGTAGGGATAACACCTTTGAAGAGTCGGATGGATGTACCGACAAGAATTTGGATGCCACTCCATACCCCGTTAATTTGTTGCCACAAAACAAATTCTAGATTGGGGCCCCGCCCCCCCACCCCCTTGTATTTTCAGCGATTCAACATTCCATATAAAAATATATACCAGGGCAAGAACTTCTTCTTAGCTGATGCCCTCACCTGCAAACCACAGTATTATAAATAAAAGGGAGGATCTAGTACCAAGCTATCATCCCCGGACCTCCACAGCCGAGGTTTGGCCCCTCAACAGGCCCCATCAGCAACAAATCTGTAATGCCCAGGGCTCAAGGACCTCTCCAGAGCAATCAGAAGCTAGCACTCCCCAATGGGGAACCAGTTGGTATCAGGAAAATGCAATGACTTTATTATAACACAGCGAGAGGGCTTTTTGCTCTGGAAGGTGTCGAAGTTATATGTACCAAGAGTGGTAACAGGTGGGGCCGTAGCTGCAGCACAGCCAACAACGTTTTTATCTCGGCTCGGAGCATATTGGTTTCCCTCAAGACCTTTCATTTAGTAAAATCTTTTCCAGATGGAACCAAGAACCCAGCTGTGATTTGGGAGAAGGTCTGCCCATCAGTCACTATTGGCCTAAATACCATGCAGGCATACACACATTTCCCACACTTTGTCCATGCTTTAAAAATTAAATGTTAGGAGAATTACAATTTTAGAGGTACTCACCTTCCCTTTCCAGGCAGCCCTTTGAGCTCATAACTCAAACCCTCCTATTAAATCCAGATTCCAAATGGCTAAGGTCCAGACAAAAATCCCCCCACAACTCAATGGGTCCTGGTGCTAGCGATGGAGGCTTACCTGGGCCATAATCCATTGGTTTAGGCTAGCTTGAGTCCCCCATCTGGGGGTGCCCAATTGTTGGGAAAGAACTGTCCTTACTGGGTTTCGGCTCCAAGCGGGAAAAAAGACACTGGAGACAGTGGAGGCTGTCTTAGAAAATTGGCTTTAAATGTGGGTCAGAACCACATGTCTTTAGTCCTGAAACAGAAAAGGTGATCACATGCTTCAGGTGTTTGTTGAGGAAGAATGAGAAGGGCCGAGCAAGTGTCTTACTGGGCCTTTTATATAATCTGTTCAACCCCACCTCTCTGTTTCCTGTTCCTGTGTAATAAATGTATTCTGATTGGTTGTCTAGACTCCCATGGGGCCATGCAGGTAGCAAGCTCTCATAGGCTTGTTTTTTGAATCCATGTTTTTGTTTGAGTTTCAATACCATGTATGGGAGTGGGTACAGTGAGCAAAATCATGCTTTAATCCCATCACCCCTGGCGATGCTGAAGGTGAGAACTCTTTTTTTTATTTTGATGTAAAGGTGAATATGGTTTTGCCATCATTAATGGCCCCATTGACAAGGGGGATGGGCAGGGAGCATGCAGAGGAGCTACTCTCTTTAAAACATGATTTCTTCCTTTTCACATCCAGGTGGGGGGGGGGTGAGGAAATGTAAAATTCTGCACCTTTTTTTCAATAATTCCTAGGATAATTTCATTTGTTCTAGGAAGATGGGCTGTCTGTGGTTAACTTGCCTACAATACATTGTGCAAAAGTAAATATATCTTAATAGTTGATTTATAAAAACAAGTCGACATGTGGTGTGAAGTTTAGAGAATTTATTATATTACATTTAGTGGTCGAGTAGAAGTTTTGTCTGGAGTGGTTGGATGGCGCAAGCGAGTTCATCTCAATAACTTCTCTACTCAGGATAGGGATATACTGCAGTTCTGTCGCATCTACTTCATTTAATAGGCGTAGAAGTTGACATGCAAGTAATGTAAGTAGTACTTAAAACACTATACTATTTTCTTCATAACCATAAAATGTTATGGTTTTTTACTGACTGTAATCACAAGAAAATATATAGTCTACGGAGTTGGTTTGGATACCCAATGCCTTCGCTACGGAACTGGAACAGCAGTAGGTAGCGATTCTTCGTCAACACGCCCCATATCCCTATACTGTAAAAAATAGCAAGCAGACATGGTCCTTCATTGAAGGGGGTAACCTTGGTGTTTAGGTTCGCACTGAGGGTATATGTTAGTTGTAAATAGCCATCTTCTCCACAGCAATGAACATCTAGAAGGGTTCTGAGAGCGTCATAGGCATGGTTGGCATCCACTGATTTCTTAACAACCTTGGTTGTCTCGAGCTGTGAAGAACATATCTCTCTTCTCAAAAACCTAGGCCGACAATGAGAACAGTCACCACCCACTTCTGTAGTCATGGAGCCATTTGAAACAACCTCGGTGCTCCTCCAGAAAGCTTCACTACCGGCATTAATTCACCACTTTGGAAGTCCTGTGATGGCCCTTAGGAACAAATCAATAGCAAGCCTTAAATGTTTTCCAGAATATACTTGAGTTCACACAGCAACTTCCTGCAGTTTTGGCAAACCAGTTGTGGATTAAGTCTGGGTAGATTTCCACAACTTGATGTCCCTCTCATTGTCATTTATCACCAACAAAGTATATTTGGAGAAATGAAGGCTGCCGCTGAGGCCCCACCATGATACATTCCTATCCTGTGGTGGACCTGCCCCATGCACTTTAAAAATGTTGCGCATAAAACTTCCCTCCTTCACGTCTCTGGCTCCAAAAGATAGTTTATTTGGAAGCATCTGATTTAGTTACTTCTGGATAGCAGAAAGTGCTTTGCCCATGCGGATGCTGGTGTTGAGAAGGCTGTGTAAGGTTCAGGGTAGGGCTGAAAGGTGTAGGCTAGGTAAGGACTTTACTAATGCCACTGCAAAACAGCACATCCCAGGGACTCTCATTCTGCCACTTTAGAGACACGGCACCAGGCACAGCGCGGTAACCGATGTCCAAGATCAACAACCTTCATCCCTTGGAGTAATCAACCTGAGGTTCATATTCTAAAACCAGACAAATACTTATTAGTGACCAAAGGCAGTTGATCTCATTTGTGACTGATTAACGTTAGGGGTTATTAGATGTATACTTTTTTTTTACAGCCTCACCCTACTGACTTGGGATGAGTATTTACAATACGTGTGTGCTCAGCTTCCCTTGTGTTTTCCTAATCGCATCTGTAAATCTTTTTCTGTGTATTTTTGCTCTCTTTTCCCTTTAACTGGTGTGTTACAGTAAAGGAACAGATTCGTATGAACTGAGGAGGATAAAATAACGGGGGGGGGGATCTGCCTCTGCCCTACCAGCATCCATCGGTATTCATCTGGGCTAGCGACCTGTCAGTGTGTGAGAGAGTTGAGGGTGTTTGGAAACTCAAACAGCATTTTTGCTGTGTGAATCAAGAAGGAGGACAGAAAGGAGGCCCCTGGGTGTGGCTTGAGCTCAACTGTTATGTAGTAAAGAGCTGCTTCCTGCTGTGAAAGTAAAACTCTGAAACTGAATCTCCTCTGCTTGTGTTTTGCGTTGTGAAAACAGATTTCTTTTCAGTTGAGGGATGGGGTAGTAGTAACTCCTTAGCATCAGAGAGTGTTAATAATAATATAGGAAAATACTAATAGCTCTGAATGGTCCATTTTGAAAAATCCTTCACTTAGTGAGCACCTATAAGCCAAGAGGAACATACATGGCAAATTTGAAGTTTGTAGAGCTTTACAGCCTTACTGGAGATTTTGTGATGATGCGTGAGTGGTAATTTCGCTCTTATATAGAGAGAGATTTATAACTGCTATAAATAAAGATATAGGAGCTGCTTCCTTATATCTGTTTTCTTTTCTTTTTCTTTCTTTTTTTTACTGTTTTCTTTATATTTATTTACTTATCTACTTTCACCTTCCTTTCCTTTTCCATTTGTAAAAATATGTATTGATTTTTACTCTGTAAAAAAAAAAAGTTCTCCAATAAAATTGATTTTTAAAAAAAATGCTCAATTTGTTTCAATAGTATTTCTCTTCACACCTCTCAGTTGGCAGACATCTGGTTTTAATAGGGGTGGAGGGGACAATTGTTCACAGGTTTACACAGATTCTGTCCCGTCACAGCCTTTGAAAGACTCTGTTTCAAGAAAGGAAACCTGAAGAAGGGAAAGCAAAGGACTTGAAAGTACCTATCAACAGCTAATGCCTGAACAGGCGAGTGAGCCTTTCCAGGGATTCTTACTCTGTTTCTCAGTAGGGTTAAACATGTCATTGTTTGTTTTTAATTCTAGTAATTATTTTATAAATTTGCCCTATAAATGTGATCACATGCAAATTTGATGCAGGCATAATATCCCAGTTTGTCCCATGAAGGTAGCATTTCTTCTTTTAAAGTTCTTACTACGTGAGCAGCCAAACCCCAAAAAAAAAACTGGAGTTTAAGAGAGGTAAATTTAACAAATGCCTCAGAAATCTGAGGAAGTGGTGGGTAGGTTTTTTTTTACAGTCCATTTTTTCCACAGTGTCTTAACTTAGGGTAATGGGGAGGAGGAAAACTCCTCTTTTTTTTTTTTTTCCCCTCCTGCTCCTTCTCCTCCTCCTTCTTCTTTTTATAATAATACGCAAACAACAACAACTTCCAGTTCTTTAGCCGATGTTGATCTTCATTCACATTCACAACTTCATCCCAAGAATTTGGGATTTGGGATGGGGGTCGCAATTTGTCAGTTTCGCAATTTAGTAATTTGGTAGCTGGTAGGCGTGGTTGGCGGATACTGTTGAAGCAGTTACCAGCTTCCAGCGTGAGGCCCTTCCGACTCCCAGCTGCATGAGGCGATGACAAGTGATGACATCACAACACTACCAGCGCCGAGCTGCAAAATCCCAGCGGGGGCTAACTTGAACTTCCTAATGACCAACCAGCTAGGTGGGGGAGGGATCTTGCGACACACGTGGATGGTGGCTAATGAGGAACAGCGGCTGATAAAGAGCGCTGGAAAGGCGGAGGCTCTCAGCCCCGTCTTTATAATTGTTTTACAAACCTCGTTGCTTGTGCCTAGCTCCATGCTTGTAGCAGGAATAAAGGTCAGAGATTTCTCAGATAATTGAGTGTACCCAGCGTTTGTTCATTCTGGCACAGAGGCTGGCCTAGACTGGCTGAGAGTCAAATCAAGCAGAAGATACAGAAAAAAAGATGGACTTAAATCACATGGCTGACTTTTTTTGACTACTCTGCGAACATCGATCCCTGAAAATAACATTTAGATTTTGCTTTTATAAACCTAAAACTGCTCAGTCAGAAGCTTTCTAGGAAAATGGGCCTAGGAACCTGACATCTCGGAGGAGCCAAATCTCCGGCTAGGGTCGCAAAATCAGGAATAAGGATATAGTTCTTGCAATGCACATTGACCCATTTTCTATTCAGGTACCCTAGTACCCTGGGAAACAAAACCCCTCAAGGAAACATCCCAGCACATATAAGGCCCCTACTTAAGGACACTTGGCATGTTTTTTTCCTCCAGAGTCCAGCTTAAACTTAAAGTGAATAGGATGCCTGGCTTCCCTTTAATTTGCATGTACGGTATGCTTCTTCACCATCTACCAGCGTCCACTTGTCCCCCCAACCGTGCTGCCAGTTAATTGAAATTGCCCTTCGTAGCAAAGGGGAAATTAAGGTGCAATTTTTTAAAAAAAAAACCTGAAAAAGAAATTCTAATTTCAGTTCTCCAGCATTGAATCATGTGTAAATATGAAGAATTGTAAACTCTTTAGACTTCCCACAGTTGTCCTATACTTAACATACCTAGATGGTATCCTCTCATACTCCTCTCAACCCCCTTCACATCAACATGTCCCTGATGGAAATTTCTTTTTAAACTCAAGTTCTCAAGACACCACCTTCATCTCATCCCCAACCCTTCCCCAAGGGAGCTCAAAGTCGTCCTTAGCTGCTCCAGTGTTAATGTAAGTGTTTCCCCCCCTTAAACAGACCATCTTCAATCAGCATTTTTGCCACAGGCACAACTTGACACAATTCACCTGGCACCTAGTGGTGTGCCCTCTGGATATCCATGTTACAGAGACCCTTCTGTTTTTTTTTTTCCTCCATCTAACCTCAGGACTATTCTCTAGACCAACTCCCTGGTTTCAAGCCCTGGATCAGCCTGAACAGCCCACTCACCACGGGGACAGTCCAAGGTAGGGGGTTTATAGCACAATAGAGCTGATAGAGTCATGTTCCTCTCTCTGCTCTTCCTACATTTGTCAGCTGATGTTTCAGGTTGTTTTTTGAACATAGCTTTGAGGCTCTCATGGAACAGCATTAACATTTCTGTCCAAAAGGAGCTTGGCTAATCTTTTGTTTAGCACAAATGTTTTTGTGTGGTGCACTTCTCACCGCAGAAAGCCCGGTGATCAGCCAGCTGGTATTTCAACTAACTGCAGCACAAAACATGCCCTGGACACATTCCTTTTTTTCTTTTCTTTTTTTTAAAGTTTTTATTTTTTTAATAAAAATGTCAAATCAATGTAATGAAAACAGCGCATGGCACCTGACGGCGCCATGCATTCCAATCCAAATGAAACTAATCAGATTAAAAAAACCATAATTATTGCATGTCAATCAACATATATGTGTCTAATAACAATACACATTTATATTAGATTGCAGTCTATCATTATTCAATTATTCCAAACATTTTCTCATTATGTAATTTTCATTTTATAAGATAAAAATTAAATACATTATTTAGGCACTGGATGGGTCTAGAAGGGGGTATTTTTAGAATTTAGAATAATAGAGCTTGCAAGGGACCTTGAAGGTCTTCTAGTCCAACCCCCTCTTAGGCAGGAAACCCATTACACCACTTCAGACAAATGAGGATATCCAACATCTTCTTCTTTAAAACGTCCATGTTAGAGAACATTACACTTCACAACTTTTCTGGAGGCAAGTTGTTTCCACTGATTAATTGTTCTAACTGTCGATGGGAAATTTCTCCTTAGTCTTCTTTATTTTCTAAGTTCTTCTCTCCTTGATTAGTTTCTCCAACCACCCATTGCTATCTCTTGTCCTAACCACTCAGGTGCCTTGGAGAATAGTTTGACTCCCTCTTCTTTTTGTGGCTACCCCTGAGATATTGGAAAGACTGCTATCATGTCTCCCCTAGTCCTTCTTTCTATTAAACTAGACATACCCAGTTCCTGCAAACCGTTCTTTCATATGTTTTTAGCCTCCATTGTTCCCCCTAAGCATCTTTGTGCTCTTCTCTACACTCTTTCTAGAGTCTCCACATCTTTTTTAAATTACGTCATGCGACCAGAACTGAATGCAGTATTCCAAGTGGGCCTTTTACCAAGGCATTATAAAGTGTATTAACACTACGTCACGTGATCTTGGTTCTATCCCTCTGTTGAAGAGTGCAGCCTACGAACTGTGTAAGGCTTTTTTGCAGCTGCTGCACAACTACTGCTGGGGGCTCATATTTAAATGGTTGTCCACTAGAACTCCAAGGATCCCTTTCACAGTTACTGCTATTGAGCATGGGTAACCACATCTACTGTACCTGTGCATTTTTTTTCTTGCCTAAATGAAGAACCTTTTTTTACTTTTTTCACCATCAAACAAACATCAAAAAACACGATTTTGAATTTTCATTTTGTTAGATAGCACACCCCAATGTTCTAGTTATTTGTCAAGATCATCTGTATCATTAAGCCTGTCCTTCTGGAGTGTTGCTATTCTTGACAGCTTGGGTGTTAGTTCCCCATCTGCCCTGCAAATTTGAGGTAACCTTGTAAAGACATGCGTTACCATGATCCCCCATGGATATCTCCCTAATTAGTCCAAATCATTGATGAAGATGTTGAAGAGTAGCCCTGGTCCCGAAAAAACAGGAGTTATACCTTGGCTGAGCATTCTGGATTCCCTAGGGTTGGGGGGTATTGTTGCTCTCCACTGTATAAAATACATTTTTCCCTCCATGTAGATGCAGTGTCCATTGAGGACTACACGTTGATGCAGTTTGGTCAGCCCAGTTACATGAATCCAGTTCATTGAGGGTACACATTGATGCTGTCCTAACCCACATTTTTCTACTTTATCTAGTAGTAGGGTATGGTCTTATACTTTATCAAAAATGCCTTACTGAAGTCCAAGTAAATTATATCAAAGGCATTCCTCTGTCCACTAATTTTGTCACTTTGTCAAAGAGTGCAATAAGATTAGTGGTGGCATGATCTGTTTTTTGACAAACCCATGTGGTTGGCCTTTGGTTCTTACTTTTGTTGGCTTCTAGGTGTTCGCTAATTCGTTTGCTTGATTATCTTTTCCAGAATCTTCCCTAGTATTGAGGTCAGGCTGATAGGTCTGTAGTTTTACACTGGATCTTTTTTTTTTCCTTTTTTGAAGATGGAACTACATCAGCTCTTTTCCAGTCCTCTGGCAGTTCCCTGGTGCTCCAGGATCTTTGGAAGATATAGTTCAGTTGTTCTGAGATCTCATCTGCCAGTTTCCCCTTTTTTCCTTCAGAACCCTGGTGGTGTAACCTCCATGAACCAGTCCTGGTGATTTGAGAACTGCCATCTAGGGTATGACATGGTGTTCACTTACCATTTTCTTCCTATTATATTTTAACTTGTGTTCCTAATCTGTTTTTTGTGGTGCTGTTTTTGATAGGTTTGACTGTTTTTTTCCCTTTGTGTAAAGACAGATACAAAAAATGAGTTAAATGTTTTCTGTTTTTCACTTTTTCTCCCTGCTTGCTTGTCACCTTCTTGCCACTTTCTCTCAGCAATGGACCAATTGTTTCCTTAACTTTTTTCTTGTTTTTAACATGTTGGAAGAAGGGTTTTAATAAATTATTTTTTACTTTGTTGCAAAAGCCTTTCTTCAATGTGAGTCCTTAGCTTTCCCCTCACTTCATCTTTAAAGGCTCGGGCTATTTGCTGATATGTCTGCCTTAGTTATGTGCCCCTCTTTCGCACTTTTCCTTTTTATACTATCTTTTTTTGTCTGCACATTTGTCAGAGATTTCTTTTGCAGCCATCCTTTGAGTTTCTTTTGGAAACGTTATTTTTCTTACAATCATTGGTATTAGTACATTTTGGCAGTAGGTTTGTTGTAATCTCATTTTTTCAAAATTCCCAAGCTTCTTGAGCTGTTTTCCCCTTGTCTGCCTTTCTTCATGACTATGGAATGTCTTGGCCTCTCTTAAGTTTATTGAAATTAGCTCTCTTAAAGGCAGAATACTTCTCAGTAATTGAGTTTCCTTCTTACTTGTGTTTGCATAATGCTGAATTCCATTCCAATATTGCAGAAACAAACCCCCAGGGTTCCTTTTGAACTATTTCTATCATGTTCCTCTGTGTATATAGACATAAGTCCAATATTGCTGATCCCGCCTTGATCCCTTCTTCTACATTAATGGGGATGACAAAGTTTCTTGAAAAGTACATAAATATATGTTTAAAAAACAGATGATCTGTCCATTTAAGACAAAGTTTGTTTCCTTTTTTGTATTACAGTCAGGATAGTTAAAATGCACCCCATTTACAAAAATTGTGGTGTAATTTAACATATAGTTAGCTGTATTAGCAAAAGTTATCTACTTCCTCTGTTAGTTTGGGTGGCCTGTAGTAAAGCACACAATGTCAAAATGGCAACAACAGCTCTTTATTAAAGCCCCCCCAACAACAAGTAAGAACAATTCAGTGAACGGTTGCATTGAGATACTTTTACACATTGACAGCAGCTCTTTTATGTAGGGAGTAGTCAGTTTTTTCTTCATACCAATGAGATTCAAACCTCTGTATCCCGCCGGTCAAATTTTTTTAAGGATAATTTAAAATAGAAACCACTCTAATTGTAAGTTCCATTTGTATCTAACACCACCTCCCCTCTTGCCTCATGGAATAATCATACTCGTTACGTCAGTCACGCAGGTCAAGGCGGCTTTTGGGTATTGCCTCATACCTGCGCAGTTGGGTGTATCAGAGGGTGAGTTCTTTTGACAGGTATGACGGACTTGGTGTTTACTGTCCCTAATAGCAGCTAACGCCTTTGTTGAAGCTCCTGGAACCTTTCACAGAGCCACGGCTGGAGCTTCTAGAGCCGGTTCGTATTGGAGCTCGCTGCAGGCATTTCTGCAACATAACCAGACTAACTGTTTTCGGGAGTACCCTCAGGCTGATATTGCGTATTGGAGGAATGCCACAGTGTCTTATTCTGCAATATCCATTTTGCGTAGGACATTTGCTATATTCTTTCTTTGCTTAACTTCATCATGCCAGGATCTTTTTTTTTACACCTGGTGTCTAAGAGTGGAGTGGTAGGAAGGAGGAGTGTGCCAGGAGATGTTGGTAGAATGTGCCTAACTCTCTGAAACTTCTTGATTTTACCTCGTGTCTCTTCTAAGATAAAGTTGCGAGGCAATGAGACATGTAATTCTGCGCTCTCAACGAATGTCTTATCTAGATATTTTTAGACAATGAACGACGTGCGATCCTCCTTTTGCTAATCAAGTCGATACTTTTTGCCACTGGGTGGTCCATTAATTACGGACATAAACCGTCCCCCAGACATATGGTGAACATAAGGAGAATGTCACTGTATCATTTATTTTGATTTACCAGCTGTTGCCTAAATACCCATGCAGACCTGAACTGTTTCTTAGCTGTGGCAGAAAGATTTACTTGCGCAAGGTCACAATTCTTATAATGACACGTATTTACTGTACATTCTTGTGGAATTCACATTCCTTCTTAACGTTTCTCTTCTGGATCTTCTGTTCGTCTGCCGAAGGAGCAGGCATCATAGCTCTGTCACAGATGTAATTAATACAACCAAACAGTTAGCAAGTCTTGTATTTTTATCTTTCTTTGCTATATTAAAAAGGTGACAAGAGGTATTAGAACAAAAGATGTAGCGCTTGGGCTTCTATAGAAAAAAAATGACAGAAATACAACATTTGAGGACATTCCACAAATCTAGTATTTACACCTTCAAGGTACTACAATAGTGAAAAGCCACAATCCATCAATCATTAATTACAAAGGTTTCAAATTATATTCCTTGACATGGTAACAGAGGTTGGTCGATATAAATGGCTTTTTTCCTTGTTTTTACTTCCAAGATGGAAGAGTAATAGGCTAATAGAGAGAAATGATTTATAACAACTGAAGAATGTTTAGATCACTTTCTAACATGCCGAAGAAAAAAAAGAAACAGAAAGATTTCTCTTCAAGACATATCAGACATTTTCACTCTCCTCTCCTGATGATAGAGAAGGGAAAAGTATTTTACAAAGATTTATAACTCTTGATGCAACCAGACTGGATGAAAAACCAGATGTGGGAGAAAGATCTCAACAAGATGGGACTGGCTCCAGGAGATGACAATCCACGACTGAGGTCAGTAGAGTATCTTCCTAATTATGCATACTCCCAAACAAGATTAGAGATTTTGAAACGCTCGGTGTCAAGCCAAAGCTCTTGCATAGGTCGCAGAGAATTTCACTCCCACACAAGGAGAAAGGTATGCTTCTATCACAGCACTCTGAGCAAGCTATTGGAAAGCTATCATAATCACATAGAATTTTTTGAACACAGCTTCTTCAGAGCCAAAATTAGATTACGTCCGTGCTAGAGGCAAATAAAGGGGTTCTCCTCACTTTCAAATTTCTGAAAACGCCATCTTACCTTCTTCTCCAAAGTCTAAGACACACCCCCTGGTGGATATTGAGTCAGCATAATCAGAACAGAGAGATGTGCACACGTCACAATTAGCCATGTGATTCTTCATTGTTCTCCAATTCCAAATGCCCATGCAAAGCAGAAATATTACAGCCAAAAGATGTAACCACAGCACCATCTTCTATTTATGATCTGCTAGTAAAATAAAAGTCATTAAAAAGTTGCATTTTTGTCTTTGCTTTTTCAGGATGGATAGTTTCTAGAACTTGGGCAGTGACATTTTGATTACAGAAGCTGCATTTAACCCTTGTGAAACTACGTGCCTTCTCAGATGGAACACAAACAATACTTAATGCAGCAAAGGCAGATACCTGCCCCCCAAGCAAGCCATGTTAATTTTGCTCCCCAAGCACCAGCTCCAGATGTAACACAACAACCACAGATTCAATTACAGCAACCACAGGTGCAACAGCAGCAAGCTTTTCAAATGCATATCCCTCAGCAGGCATTTTTTGCTCCTCCATTGACTAGTGAGTCAAAAATTAAAAATGTCAGGACAGAATTAAAAAGCCTGGGTCAGTGAGATTTCAATTTTGCTTCGCAGAGAAGGTACCCATTGTATGGTGTTTAATCCTCCTGCCCAGCCATGGACTCCTGCAATAAGAGACTTAGAGACTAAGGCTTGCAACAACATTATTAATGTCCATGGAAACTGAACTGCAGGTTATTTTTCCGCCTAATGCAACAGCCTAACAAATTTGGGCCCATTTGGAAGATTGCTACAGGCCCGTTTCAATTGAATCTTCATTTTTGCTCATGTCTGAGTTCCATGGTTCGAAGTTGAAACCTGGTGAACAAATTGGTGGACATTTGACCAAACTGAAAGGAATGAGAAAAGAATTGAGAGAAAGAGGCCATTTTATTGATGATGTTCAAATGATCAGCATTATCATTAACTCATTGAATTATGAATGGAAAGATGCCATTGCAAAGATTAACCATGTGCCTATTGCTCAACGAACAGTCGATAATGTCTACAGGCTCTAAAATAAACTGAAGAGGAAGCTATCAAATTAGCCACACCACATTTGCAACGACCGCCCACATCAAGAGCTCCAGCTAGATGTCCCTTCCGAGGAAGAGCCTACGCTCCAAGGATGCCAAGATGCTACATTCTGTAAACCCATATGGGACATGACACCCGGTATTGTCCCCAACGAGTTCCAGCCCCATCACATACCAGCCCAGAGGCAGAGGTAGAGGCAGAGAAGACAAGGTCGTCGTGGTCCAAGGGATGATCCGCAAGCTCCACTCGCCACATTGGCCTTAACCAACGATCCACAACCTGATCCAGAGTACGAACAGACAGCTTTTGTGGACTTTGGATAGTGGCGCAGCTTTGCATGTCACACCTACAGAAAGGAACTTTTCACAGAGATGCACGAGCCAGAACCTGATCTACGGGAAACTTTATTCTTTCTCCAAACATCCTTGTAAGGTCATGGGAAAAGGAACTGTTTACGTTGAAGAGCTTGATAGACTCATCCCTGATGTTTATTACATACCTTCAGCAACCAGTAATTTGCTTAGTCAAAGTCACTTGTCTAGAATGTTAAAGTTCCAGGTTCACCACCTCGAGAAAGCAAGTTACATAGTTAAAAAATGGAGATATTGTTGCTGAAACCATGCTAATTGGTGGTGTTTATTACATAAAACCAAAGCCTAAACCGCAAGCACAGGCAAGTATACAAACTCCCAAAAGAGGAGAGCACAGGCCAGAGAGAGTTGCTTCAGAGAGAGATCTGTTGCTACTCCAAAGGCTACTAAAGCCAACAAACAGAAAAATAAGGAAGCAGGTTGCTCAGAGCAAGCCTGAGGTTCCTCAGGAAACTGTTAATGTTGAAAATTCACTAACTGGTAAACCTTTGCATTCCAGGTGTATCCACAAGTGCATAGAAGATTGGGGCACGCCAGTTTCCGTGTTCTTAGGAGAAAAATGCCGGAGTTCGCAAAAGGTTTGGATCTAAAGGGGTGTGTTCTGACTCCCCCCTTCTCATATACCAAATTCAATCCGAAACAAGGTCTCTGCAAGATGTTTTAAATTACAGACAGTTTAAACCTTGGCAGCAATCCAGCCTGCCGAGGTCCAGATAGCACATTGGCAGCAATCCAGGTACAGAGAACACTTTTGGCAGCAATCCAGTCTGCCGAGATCCAGTAACACTTTGGCAGCAATCCAGCCTGCCGAGGTCCAGATACCACCTTTGACAGCAATCCTGCCTGCCAAGGTTACGACACAGATCTGAGAGCGTCTCCAACTCTAATGATCAGTTGATTCCTGCAAACACACTGTCGGAAAGTCCTCTCTTTAAATAGCCTTGAGAGGAGACGCTGATTACGAGCACCTGCATCCAATCATCTCTTGTAAATGCGTAGCTGTTCTCTCGTCTATCAGCTCTCTCCGTTGCCTGGCATCCAGAAACCACTCCCTTGTCTCCTCCCCACTGCTCCAAGGCATGACATCAGGAGCACACTCCCTTTGGCTTTCACCACTGCTCCCATGCCTCAGGTGCCTCCTGGTGGCCAACCAGCCTCTCTGATCCCTGCTCGGAGTCAGAACCCTGTCCAGGGTCCTCCACATCCTCCAGAGCCGACTCATAGGGGACCCTCGCTGTCGGAGTCTGGTGGCAGCTCTGACGGCTCCTGCTGGGCACAAACATGGGTGTAAGGGTTTTTTTGGATTTGTGCAGTTTGCAGGAAGGCCAAATCCAAAGCAGCAGCCATTCCCAAACACACTACACGCCTGTCAACACACGCATTTTTGATTTGGTACACACTGACATAGTGGGTCATGCTTTTCCATCCAACAATTGGTGGCAAAAATTATTTTTCTAACAGTTTTGATAATTCATTCTAGATATGGATTTGTATATCCCATGAAGAGAGAAATCTGTGAGACCTTTTCAGATCTTTAAAGACTTTGCATCAGCATTGTTTCTTACCCAATACCAAGTTCGCATCGCCAGAATCCAGAGTGACCGTGTTGTATGCCAAATTCAATGTCTTCTGCATTTCCAGGACTGGATGCGTAAAGAATGGAATTCTTCATCAGACATCCGCTCCGTACACACCATCTCATAACAGAGTCGCAGAACGAAGACAAGGGGTCCTACACAAACCATGATGAGTTGTCTCCTTAGAAGACGCCAATCTCAGTAAACACATACTGGGGTGAAGCTATCAAATATGCAAATTACATTGTCAACCGTTACTTGGGAGCAGTGTAAATAAAACAAACTCCTTTCTTCATGATGTATGGCTACAAGCCTGATCTCAATAAAACCTCCACATTTTTGGTTCATACGCTATGGTGAAACACTCCCTTAAGTCAAAGAAGAAAGGGAGGTCCAGTAGCAAAGAGACTGAGATTTTCATGGGTATTTGATGATAACTCAAAATGGTGCAAATTTATTGATCCTAAACATGTGATTGTCATTTCACAATCTGCTAATTTTGAGAAAGACATTGACTGGTCCAGGATTCATTCCAATGATCCTGGAGTTTATTTTCCTAGAGATGATGTTTCAGATGCCACGCAGCCTGATGACAATTCACAGGCAGATATATTCCTTCTACCCAGTTCTTCACAACCTGTGATGTTCCGTCTTTGCAAGCCGCGGATGCTGATTGCTAGCGATGAACATGAGGACGTGGACGAAGAAGAAGAAGAAGACTGGACTGTTGTTCCTAGACGTTCCAAGAGGGTCCCCCCCACAAAAGGAACTCCTTCCCTTCCACAACGATATTCGTGGCAAACTGACAAAAAAACACATTACCTTTGATTTGCAACGTTTCACTCCTTCCTCCTGAGCCCTTCTCTTCTTTCATACATTCACACACCTTCGAATCAAACAGCTTTCCTGATTCAGAGCACGACGAAATGGTATGAAGCAATGCAGGATGAAATGGAAGTTTTTTAAAGAAATAAATGTATTTCACACCTGCAAAATCTCCAGCAAACAAGAAACTCATTTGGCACTCGATGGGTTTACATGAATCAAGAAGAAACCAAATGGTGAGTCTTTATACAAAGCCAGACTTGTAGTTTTGTAGATCAGGGTTTCGCTCAAGGGTTCGGTCACTTTATCCTGAGGACTACACAAACACTTACTCACCAACAGTCCCAGAACTGAAACGTGTAAAAAATTGCTTTAACCACTGCAACTATTCTTGGTTTAGAAGTTTTCCAATTTGATGTGGACAACAGCTTATCTACATGCAGACCTAGATGAAGAGATCTATGTAAGAAAAGCCCTCCAGGATTCCGAAAGCGAAAGAAGGGGATACCTGGTTAACTGAAACAAAAAGTCTTTATGGTCTGAAACAGTCAGGTTTAATGTGGTACTTATGTCTTACTGACAAACTAAATTCAATGGGCTTTATTAAGTCCGAAACTGATTGAGTGCGTTGTTCATAAAAAGATCTAACCCAATGCATATGGAGATCAATTTCTTATTTATGTTGATGATTATTGTTTTACATTGGTCCAAATAAGAAAATGGGTGAGATTTTTGCGTAAAAGTTTGCTAGAGATATTCAACATAGAAATCTTTAGGTCAATATTAGCAGCTTTACAATTAGGTGGTTCAGATTGACAAAACACAGAAGGGGTTTAGTCTTTTTTTCACAAGCAGGAGAGAAAATTGACCCACATTCTGCATCATTGCAAACATGAAGGACTTTGTTGTTTCTGCTAACGCAACAAAGAGACAGATCAACCCATGCATAAACAGATTTTTTCACAACTTAACACATGAACCAAGTCCTGAGTTCAAAGTTTCAAACACTTTATCGATTCAGATCATTGGGTCACTGTTGTACATTAAGGGGTAGTTTTTTGGACCAGAAGACCCGACATTGCAACTTAGTGTTTTAATCTCTTATCACTGACACATAGGTAAGGCAAAACAATTTCATTGGACAATGCGTTTAAGAGTTATTGAAATACGTGAAACACACTAAACACATGACAGTTATTGCTAGAACATACTGATTATGCAGACATTATGTTGTTATGGAGCCGAGAGAGTTCAATGTGCCACAGATATCCGGTTGTCAGAGTCTCTTGTCGTGAGATGGGGCCCCAGGGAAAAACAGTTGGGCCTGCTGATTGTATACCTGGCTCCTCGCTATACATCAGCTGGCCCTGCCTGAACCTCCTCGAGCTGATCGCAGCGATGGCGGTTGAGGAACACCCCCAAACTTTTAGTTATGGGGGACTTCAACCGTGCCCATCGATGGGAGAAGCATCCCGAGGTGGTTCGGGATTTCATGGCTTCCATGACAGCCATGGACCTGACTCAATTAATTCAGGGTCCCCACGACACGAGTTGGAGCCACACACTGGATCTTGTTTTTTTGTCTCTGGCCAGTGGGACGAGTGATCTGGGAATAGGGGGACTTAGCTATTACTCGCCCCTGTCATGGTCAGATCACTCACTTCTCCGACTTGACTTCCCTGGTGCCAACGCTACCCCCCGCTGCGGGGAGGCGGAAACCCGGGAATGTCCTAGATGGTTCCGCCCCCAGGCGCCTGATGGAACCTTTGATAGGTTCCCAGATGGAGCTTGGGCCACCTCCCTGTAGACCTGACCCGCCCCCCGGATGGAGGATGCTGGTAGCCGCATGGAAAATAATGCGCGGCCCAGCCGGGGGCTTAGACCGGGGGTGGCGCCTTTGCAGCGGCCTCTCCCTGCGTAGGCAAACGAACCACCCTGGCCCTTGGTTTATCCAAGGAGCTAAGGGTGATGAAACGCCACAAGAGAGACGCCTAGAGCAGCCGATGGAGATCCTCTCCCCGCATTCCGAACTTGTTACCGAACACAGGTAAGAATTCCTACTTAAGGACATACCTTGTGGCATTAAGAGCGGCCAAACATCGACATTGTGCCGCTCTTATATGCTAGTGCCGCAGATAATCGCCCTGCCGCCCTGTTTTCGGGTGACCCGCTCCCTTCTGTGGCAGAGGCCGCGTGGAGAAAGAAGGGAAAGCCCTTTTACAGGGCAGGGCAGAGGAATTTGGGAAATATCATGCAGGATGAAAAATCGCTCAAATCCGAGAGGGAATGGGTCCGGCCCTCAGTGGGCTATGAGGGAACGCCCGAGGCGATGTCTTGAGAGACCATTCTGGGAGGAGTTTGACTCGGTTGCCACCATCGAAAGATTTGGACAGGTTACAAAAACCGTGGGCGACTACGAGCTACCACATGTTCATTGGACCCGTGTCAGCCTCCTGGCTTGTACTGGCATCCTGGGAGGTATATTATACACGAGACTTGGCTCTTGGGACTAGTGAACGCTTCATTGGTGCCGAGGGGTCCTTACCAGCCGCCTTGAGAGAGGCGGTTGTGAGACCACCTTACTCAAGAAAGCCTTCCCTGGACCCAACTGGAGCTAGCCAACTTATCGTCCCGTGTCCGAACCTTCCCTTTTTAGCGAAGGTTGTAGAGAGTGTGGTGGCCCAAACAGTTCCCACGTCACCTGGAGGAAAATGATTAATTCTAGAACCCCGCGCCAGTCCGGCTTCCGACATACCCGGGCACAGCACAGAGACGGTCCCCTTGGTCGCGTTAAGGTAGAATAGATCTTCTGGAGGGCCATGGATAGGGGCATGTTCCTCTATCGCTGGATCCTATTAGATCTCTTCCAGCGGCTTTTGATCTCCATCGGACCCATAGGTATCCTACTGCGCCGGCTGGAGGGGCTGGGGGTAAGGGGCAATCCGTATTTTTATAGACGGGAGGTGGTTTCTGCTCTACCTCTCTCCGACCGGACGCAACGCGTGTATGGCAGGGGAGCAGAGGTCGACCCTGAGGCCTGCGTCACTATGTGGGGTGCCGCAGGGGTCGGGGGCGTACTCCTCTGCCTCATCCTGACTGTTCAAACACATATATGAAAGCCGCTGGGTGAGATAATTCATGGTTTTGGGGTGGGATATCATCTGTACGCTGATGATACACAGCTTGAGAACATCTCTCCACCCCGAACCACCCCAACGAGGCCGTCGAAATGATGTCCCCGGATGGGTGATTTTGGAAGGACCAGTACGGGTCTGGATGAAGGTGACAACAGACTCAAGAACCTCAACCCCTCCAAGACGGAGTGGCTGATGGCTTTCGGCCTAGGGTCCTATATGGTTACAACCAGAACTTGATTATTCCATCGCTGTGCCATTGGGGTGCGAGCAAACTGGCCCCCATGGAGCGGTTCGTGCGCAATTTGAGGGGCGTTACCTTTCCTCCTGGATGCCCAAGGCTGATCCATGGATTGACATGTGGCATCCTCGTGGCAAGGGGGGCGTTCCACCAGGTTCGCCGCTGGTGCGCCAAATGCACCCCCTATTGGACACGAGGCAAAAATGCTCTTCGCACAAGTCACTCACTTCGCGCTACACTGGTGACTGTCCCGCCTAGACAATACTGCAATGCTCCTCTACATGGGGCTTTCCCTTGAGATGCACCCGAAGACTACAGTCTGGTCCAGAATGCAGGGCCTCGCGCGGGTGATCATGGGGAGTACGAAGATACTCCCATATAACACTCTCTCCTGCGCGAGCTCTGCAACTAGGCTCCCTTTGTTAGCGTCTATCGGGTGCGGTTTCAAGGTTTGTTGATTACCATCTTCAAAGTGCATCTCATGGCAAGGACCTAGTTACCCTGCGGGGATCGCATCCTGCCCATATACATCCTACGATCCAATTCGCTCTCACAAGAGAGGGACTTGTCTCACGGGTGCCAGTCCACCTATAAGCAGTGACTAG
Source organism: Natrix helvetica helvetica (assembly GCA_029890345.1). Taxonomy (NCBI): domain Eukaryota; kingdom Metazoa; phylum Chordata; class Lepidosauria; order Squamata; family Natricidae; genus Natrix; species Natrix helvetica. Next base: position 116,507 of record JAKRSI010000970.1, read on the forward strand.
AGGGCGAGGCGCCAGGAGCAGGGCCTTCTCTGTTGATGGCGGCCAGTTCCCTCTGGAATGACCTCCCCCCCGACATTAGGATTACTTTACTACCGACCTCACCGCTCCTTCCGTTCAAAACTCACCAAGACCCACCTTTTTCAACTAGCCGGCCTGGCGTCAAACCATAGTTCCATTCCCTAATCCATGAGCTCAAGCTGCAATCTTTTAAAACTTGTAATATATTTTATATTGGGGGTATTTTATTTTTAATCTTATTATTACTATTTTTATGTTATGTAATGATTGTAATGTGTGATTTTATACCTCCTCCGTGTTAATGTGTAAATGTGTACATTAGATCTAATTAGTATAATATGTGATTTTATTATTTATTGTACGCCGCCGCACCGAGTCCCTTCGTGGAGATTGGATGAGCGGGTCTAACAAATCTATGTAAATAATAATAATTTATTTATTATTATGCAGATTCTGAGTTGGGCATCAGTGAATAGATAGAAGTAAATCACGATAAAAAGTACTTTCAGGTTTACATGATGTTCCTGAATGGATAGTTCTGTTTTAACTGGCATGTAGAGAAAACATGAATTTTGTTTCTGGTTCTATCTTACTGAAGACGCTGTATAATGTTTGTATTTCTAGATTTGCTGTATTTTATCTAAACATGGTTTTTTTGTATGCTTTAAGTAATCGGCAGATTATCTTGGACACGTATCAAAATCAAGATTTGACAATCACACTGTGATGCAAGAGATAGAAATGAATCGGTAGGTTTACTATTTCTTGAGTTCACAATTTCATAGGTTGCTAGGTCCAGACACATTTACATTCGATTTATCAAAACACTAAGACCAATAGTTAAAACAAAGAAGAGAGAATTTGTTAAATTGCAATATGTATCATACACATGAGTACAAATTGCTGATATGCTCAACAAACGCTTCCAGTCAGCCCCAACACGGTAATCTCCGTAAGAAATGTTGCCTTATTTGATGTCATC